>JAWQFJ010004277.1:150000-172500 GCA_034096865.1 Theodoxus fluviatilis | reverse complement strand
GAAATCGAGACTTTGTCCGCGCATGAGTGATACACTGTAAACAGATCAGCCACGTGTTGCATATTTCCAGAGTAAATTCTCCCAATCCATCATGTCTGAGTGTTTTCCATTGGTAGCTGTCCACCTGGTCAGCCGATACACCCAATTCAAAATAGCCAACACGATGACAACACTATGTTAATTTAAAAACTTTGTCTACATTCTAAAACCATCTCTTTCAAATTGTCATATCAGCGAGTACCAGTTTTCAGTGGCTCAAAACTATGTGACTATTCCTCCTAGTTTAAAACCTTTTGCATTACTGGAATTGTTTTTCCCATTTTACGACAATACTTGTAGTTAAGAATTTCCATACGGGGACAGTCGTCTTGTTGTTGGTGGAGGTTCATTATTGTTTTCCCTACAGATCTGGGTCATTGCTGGCTGTTGAACCCGCAAACCTCGATGGTTGCTTGACATAAAAAATACTTTATTTAGAGAGGCACTTAGACATCATTGTCCATCTTCCAGTGGTCCTCACATACATACAAATGATAATTTAACACCTCTCTCTCTCTCTCTCTCTCTCTCTCTCTCTCTCTCTCTCTCTCTCTCTGTGGTGGGGTTCTTTTTACTAGTTCGCCAATGAACTGACGGCTGTTCATTTTGTTGCGGTGGGACTCACCAAATGCGCATGTAAAAGCTCAGAAAAAGCAGTTCGAATCACACAAAGAGTAAGAATAAATAGGTAAGCTGCTACGAATATGAAGTGTTCACAGCTTCATAATGAGTTCTAGCAAAGTGGACCAAGAAAAAGATGTCAACGTTTGCCAGGAAAACCGAGCGGTAATCCAAACCAAAGTTCCTCCTACAAACACTTTTCTCGTTGCTTAGAGCATTTGCGTGAACCCATGTGAGAACGTTCTATAGAAAATACTATAGAAGTACTACAGTAATCTATTCTATAGTTAATACTTCACCAAAGCACTATAGTACTTTTTATTATTTTCTATAGAAAATTGCAGTATGGGTCCCGCCACTTCACAGTTACATCTGGACTTCTTCTGCTATGTCGTTCAATGTTATATTGAGCGGAAAGATGTCACAGGTTCCATCTTCAAGTGTTAATAGGACAGCCTGAGATGACATTTTGCTCACAAATTGCTGCAAGTGGAAGTGATGACTCGGCCGGGACACAGTGCCACACTAAGTTTCATTCACAGCATTACATTGTCCATCTCATATGACGCCATATTTTCGCAAAGGTTAAAAAAAATGCTAAGAGGAATGGTAACAAAAGCTAGGTTTCACATAGCGATATCCACCAGTATGTCAAATCGAAGCATATGAAAATACATTTTACATTCTATAGTTTTTAGAAATTCCGGCGCACATACTTAATTTCGATACAACAATTTTTTAGGTACAATAGTGTCTGTAGTGGATCCTATAGTAAACTACATTGTTCTGTAGTACCGTATGGCGTTTTACAGTACTTAATACAGCATTACACAGGGTCTTTAGTACATCCTAGAGTAAACTATTCGGTGTTCTGTAGGTCCCTAAAGTATTCTACGGAACATTTTAGTACTTACTATTGTTTTCTACAGAATCTGTAGTACATTCTGTAGTAAACTACAATATTCTGTAGTATCCTATAGTATTCTATAGAATAATGTAGGAGTTACTATATATTATTTCTATAGAATTCTCTGTAAAATGTTCATGTGGGAAACAATGCGAAGCACTACCATTCTGAGGCTGCCAAAAATTACCTTTAGTTTCGGGAGGATTTCCTTTTTGGTTGACTGACTTTTGCTATGGATGCCCGTGTCAGAAGAAGATGTATCAAGAAATTATAGTGTCCCGTATTTCCACGTCTTCCTATCTCTACTTTGTTTTGAACTCGTGTTTTTTCTCAAGCAATTACACCGAACAGCGGCAAGTCACGCGTCTCAATCCCGTGCGATTCTCGGCGCTGATTGGTCGTGAGACATGACTAATTTCGCGCGGTTTTCTGTTGCTTGCCTACCTATAAATAGGAACCACTGTATCCTTGCGCATTACGTTTAGATAATGACTTATTTCTTTATCAGATTGACTCATTCTTCAGAAGATTATCTTGCCAACTGTGATCGTGAAGAACTTGCGTCCAAAATTTCCGCTTCGCCGAATTTCTCAACAGCCAATCAACAAGAACAAAGCAAGAAAAGAAAAAGTGCGCACAACTGAGCTACATGATGGCATCATCAAAGACGGCCTTGGTATCATATAACTGAGTGGCGTTCCGCTATTTTGGACAAGCAAACGGCGCCCGGCTCCGCACGGCATTTAGTCACGATCGGCGGCAAGCACCAGAGTGCGCAGTAGCCTCATGATGGCTGTGCCGAGATGCCTCACGCCATGACCAAAGGAAGATCACTACTTCTTTCATAGCTGTAATGAGACTTCTTCTTCGCTAATTAGGTTTCCTACCCGTGCACCAACTTTTTATTCGGTTGTCGCAGATTTTGAAGTTTAGTTTTTGTCATATTGAACGGAATGAAAAAATGAATATGGAGCTTGTGGAGAAAAGAGCACTTTGAAGTCACGGATCAGTACGTGCCCTGTAGTTAAAAACTGCTGTCAGTGTTCCTTAATTAAAGCATTCGTTATAATCGAGCTGCTTTATTGTTGTCGTCCTTTGTCCTGCCATTTCAAGCAATTTCGTCTTTCGTCATACGAAGTCGCCTGCGGATTCGGGGTAAGAATTGACCCACCGCGTCTCCCTACGCGATTCGTAAGAGGCGAATAACTAGGGACACCATGACTTGATTTGCGTTTACTCGAAACTGTTAAAGTGATTTTCGTGCTTAAAGGCCTTATATAGCCTACAAAGGCTGATAGGCAGTAAAACACCAGAAATCAATCAATCGTCATACGAAATCAGTGCAATTACTCCAAAAATATGCTGCATGGGATGGCTTGACAGAGAAATAAAGTAAGTAATGCTCAGTGTACTGCACTCATTAAATGCATCATCCTTTATGCAAAGCAACGGATTATTTCCCCTTTATAGAGCATCTGCTCAAAAAGAGAATCACGCTGGCGGCGGAACTTTCTTATTGTCTGGCTGGCTCCTCGTGCTACCATCACCAGTATCTTTCACATCATGACCGATGTTACGTGGTGAAAGTTACCATTCATAAAATGTCGTGTCGGTGATTGGAATACTCCCCCACATAAAACAAACACAGCAAATCCCAGTGATGATGCTGTTTGAGATCAACGCGATAACAAGTGCCAAAGACGTTGTTGATTACTCATCATGTCCGTCTCGGACCTGCGTCTTGCAGTTTAGCAGAGACTTTCATCTGACTCAGACTCTTCTTGGTGTATCACAGTGAAGGAAACTTCTCCGTTGATTTTCCCAGGTATTGTTGCAGCCCAAATTATCCAGCTTGGGAACTGTTTAAACTGCATCTATCACTGTGTACTGGAGCTGGTTGAACTGTTAGTGACCACTAAATTGGGAGAAAGACTTTAAGAGATTTTTGTCAGGAGCAACTGCAGCTGTTGCTCATTCAAACTCACGCGGAACAAAATCGCATTAGTAAGAAGGAATGGCTCGCAAGAGATGTAATATGATGGTCTTTTGTTTTTGTCAACTCCAACATCTCCATCTGTCAAACTTTGCGTTCGCGCACGCATGCGAGTATTCACACAAAAACGCGCGCGTGCGCCCAATCGCACAAACTCATGCACACACTCGCGTGCAGAATGCTCGTCCAAGAGACTCGCTTCAGGCCACAGTCTCGATGTCGTGTCTGACTGCACTTGTGGAAAGCCAGAGCGACATGGACGGCCTTGAAGAGAATCTCGACAAAACAAAAACTGTTCCGGTCATGAAGGTCAGGGCTACTGAGTCCAAGCTGATCGTCATCATGTTAAACAACAGAAATGGAAACAAAGTGACTGGCCCCCAGATGGAAAGGCCAGGCAGCTTCAAGAATGAGAGCAGTTTTGACAGATGAAGGGTTCAAAGCAAATGCTCTCTCCAGACTTGCAAAAGCGTCAGCAACGTTGTCGATAATTTCGAATGACGGCAGCACGTCATTTAGGTCCAAAGCCTGGCAAATGTAATTTCTGTATGAGGCCCGTCCTTATGCGTATATGACAAGGACGTTTACAGCGAATCTTTGAAGGATAAATCGAGGAATGGAGATAAGATGCCTTCAAAAAATCCCGCGCGTCTCTTACAAAGACCAGTTCGCTGATGAAGAAGTGCTGAACACAATCAAGCCAGCTGAGGCTTCTTTCAAGCCGCCTCGGCAGCAGTCAAAAAAGTGCATACTAAAACGCAGCTGACTCCTCCACTGGATCAAATGGCCTCGCAAATCCAGTCTTGCAAGCACTGGACTTGGGAGAAGAGAGAACGGCATGGATTGAAAGAGAAAAAAAGACAGCATCAATAAATGAAATAACCTCTACGTGTTCACTTTGCGGACGACATCAAACGACAACAACAAAAGGCAGATCCTTGTCTAAAAGTTTTCAGTCTTCTCAAAGTCTCAGTGGATTACGCCCTAGCTGGTGGTGGTGCTTGTGCTGTTAGTGTTGCTGCGATAATGGCAACGACGACGACGACTACGACAACGACGAGCGATGATGATGATGATGATGATGATGATGATGATGAGGAGGAGGAGGAGGAGGAGGAGGAGGAGGAGGAGGAGGAGGAGGAAGAGGAAGAGGAAGAGGAAGAGGAGGAGGAGGAGGAGGAGGAGGAGGAGGAGGAGGAGAAGGAGGAGGAAGAGGAGGAGGAGGAGGAGGAGGAGGAGGAGGAGGAGGAGGAGGACGAGGAGGAGAATGATGGATGTGGCGGTGACGGCGGTGGCGGCAGCGTCGGCGTCGGCGTTGGCGTCGGCGGTGGTGATGGTAATGATGATGGTGGTACTGGTGTGGTGGTGGCGGTGGTGATGGTAACGATGATGGTGGTACTGGTGTGGTGGTGGCGGTGGTGATGGTAATGATGATGGTGGTACTGGTGTGGTGGTGGCGGTGGTGATGATGATCGTGGTGGTGGTGGTGGTGAAGGTGATGGTGGTGATGGTGGTGATGGTGGTGGTGATGATTGTGATATGGTAGTGGTGATGGTGGTACTGGTGTGGTGGTGGTGGTAGTGGTGTTGATGATGATGATGATGGTGGTGGTGGTGGTGGTGATGGTGATGGTGATGGTAGTTGTGGTGATGACGGTGGTGATGATGCTGTGATAGTGGTGTGGTGATGGTGATGGTGGTACTGGTGTGGTGGTGGTGATGGTTGTGGTGGTAGTGGTGATGGTTGTGGTGGTAGTGGTGTGTTTGTGGTGGTGGTAGTGATGATAGTGGTGGTGGTGGTAGTGGTAATGGTAGTGGTAATGGTGGTGATAGTGGTGGTGGTGGTAGTAGTGGTAATGGTGGTGGTGGTGGTGATAGTGATGGTGATGGTGGTGCCATCGACGACGACGACAACAATTACGATGATGAGGAAGACAAAGATTGACAGTCACTTTTCTATCTCTTGGTCACTTTGAAGAGGAGTAGTTGATGTCGAGTGTGCCACATTTCATCACGACGCGCAGTGAGTTCTGTAACATCGGTGCAGGGCGCTGTTGCGAATCGAATGTGCCGAATGGTGTGTGCACGTGATTTTGTTTTGACTGTGATTACTTTTAGCATGAGTTGGTGACGTAGTGACTGAGGAGTGTTCACCTGTGAGCGGATGATCCCATTGATTGTATATTTGCTGAGTGAAAGCGGTGTACGGCACTCGAGCGAATGAATCCCAGAGAGAAGGGTGAGTGGTGATTTTATCCGTTATCATTCTATATTGTAAATACCACGGATGTATGATGATTGATAGTGAAGGAACGGATGAGTTAGTTTGCGTTGTTTTCAGGGTTCTTTGGCATGGTAACGAGTCGCTGAAACCCGAACGGAGGCTCGGAGCTCTACTGGCGGGGGCCGGTGTGGAGACTGTCGGCGGGGGCCGCTTGAGCACGTGTAGACAGATTGTCGGCGGGGGACGCAAGATAGCTCCTTTGAGCCCTGGTGTGGGCCGGGGGTGTTGAGTGATTGTGGCGAATACACTCATTTATAAATCAATGCTGGTGTTGGTGTCTTTTCTTGTTGATTTTCATTGTGCGGGCTAGGCTAACCCTAGGCCCAGTTAGCCGGTCCGTAACAGGCACCTCACCTGGACTCCATTCTTTTAGAGAGACTATATGTTCAAAACACACGACACATGCATGTGGGACTTTATTACGCAAATTTATTCCACAACAAAATTCACAGGTGTTGCAATCACTTGATTTACAGACAAAACACCCATCACAGACTTGCACAGGATCAGCACAAGCAGCACAGTTGCCTCAGTAGAGATACTCAATATATACACAGGCATGATCGGCAAATGCAGCTTGATCACCAGAAAAAGAAGCATGGTAGTTCCAAAATGGAGGGAACAAGGTAAAACACATTAATCACCGACGCAGGTCTATGTTTCAATATGCACGTGACATGTTTCAATACACACGTGGGATTTGTTTTGTGTAGTCACAAACAAAAGCGAGGCATTATTTACAACAGATGTCGCCTTATCCCAACAAATTCGTGACATGTTTGTACAGAAGTGTCACAATGTAAAAGAGGCAAGCATAGGCTATTTACCCAAATCGAACACAAGAGATATCAAGCAGAGAAATCTGAAGGCATCATCATTCCAGAACGCCACGCTGTATTGCGAATCTGTTAGTGTTCTGTTAATACGTCCCATCTCACGTTTCTCCGTCATTCGCAAACTTTGTATTGCACATCATGTCATTCAATTCCCCCCCCCCCCTCTCTCTCTCTCTCTCTCTCTCTCTCTCTCTCTCTCTCTCTTTCTCCATGTCTGAGGCTTGAGCAAAAAAAACCTGGTGGGCAGTGATAGGTTTCTGTGTATCGGTTAATTGAGAAATCGAGAGTGTTGGAAAGGTTATTATGCAGTGTAGATTTTTTTTAAAGAAATGATCACTCGTTTTAAATTAGGAATGTTATTTATGGTGCCATAAGTTACGCTATACTACTAATAGTCCTGCTATTTGTCCATCGTGTCATCAGGAGTCGGAAAAGGAAATGCACTTGTTGTTCAAATGTCCTCATTTGCAAGTCCTGAGAAATAGATACATACGTTCTAGACACAAAAACGATACCGAATACCTAGTGGACATTTTGTCGTCGCAGGATGAAGCTGTAATTAGAAACCTGGCAGCATATTTGTTTTTTGCTTTCAAAATGAGTGAAAAAGATCATGATCCAAATTTAAATGAGTAATGAAACATATAATCATCGTTGCTCTGGATGGTGCTCTAACTATGACACATTTTGAGTTCAAGTTTTCTGTCCATGTCTTTCTTCCTTTGTTTCAAATAAACTTTTCAGCAGATTTATGAGCAAATAAATGCACAGTGAGCAAAACACACACATGTCTTGTAAATTGTTAAGTAATTCAAATGAAAGTTGACATTTCTTGATAATGTGCAAAACTTTGATGTAACAACAACAAACTGTATCATAATTTTACAGTCGTCACTCGAGCCGCAACCGCAACATGTGAATTGTTATTTCCCTCTCCAGCCACACACATATGGACACAAATTCACTCACCGCAAAACTATAGTATTTTTCAATCAAAACTCTGTGCAGCGTTTCTATCTCAGAAATATCAGCAACTTTGATCAGCCCTCTTTCATCGGTTGAGCGCAGTGTAGTATTTCATCCGAACGCATTGTACCGCGGATTTTCTCACTTACATTTCTACCTGTAGGGCGGAATCACCCTTGGTTACTGCGACTGACTACAGAGTTGGAGAGCGCAGAAATTCGCTTCGGCAGCCAGAGCGGTGGACATTTTCAACATGAAGTGACGTAGAACAATTGGTAATAATGTCTGAGATTTCATAATACTGATATGAAGAGACATGGTAATTTAGTGATATAAATCGATCGACGAAACCGATCAAATTCAAGGTGACAACCACGGGGTGGGCAAGGCAGCACTGTTGCAGGTAAGACAGACTGCTGCTGGAGTGGCGGCTTGTGTAATTTAAGACGTTGTTCCGCTAACATATGAAGGTTCGTTCATTGTAACGCTGATAGCGGTCAGTGACGGTAGGAACACACACGCCGGCCTATGGCTGTGATCGATACAATTTCTCAGTATACTATCAATTTCAAAACAAGATAACAGATAAACTCCAAAATGTGAAAAATTGTTACTTGGTAAAACCCCGACCTTAAACTAAACTTCATTGGCAACCCATTTCGAACTGTTTGAATCATCTTGTCATATAACCAACTAACGAACGAACCAACGCACTAAACGACCAAAACCTCCTTGAAGGAGGTAATACCAGGATGTTCCAACGACGCGGGGAGCTTCAGATTAAATACAGTGAAGTCTCACGAGCACTTGCCAGAACACATAGAGGAAGGTTCATGCCATAGGAAAACGAACTGCATCTGTAAATGTACTGTTTTTTCCTTGTCTTCCTTCGAAGAAATCAAATGTGACTTGCTTTCTTCGCTACAAAAATCAATATTAAGAAGACGGAATTTCCTCGCCATGCTCTGTCAATGTCGAACCAGCGGAAGGTTGCAGTCTTAGGCAGCTATCACTTCGCGCCATGGAAACGTTTTCGTTCCTTGAGGCACTCTTCGAGGAATAGAATAAAAGACTCCACAGACGTGCTCAAAAAGTCTTGTACCTCAGGGAGCAGGTTCCACTAGTCCGCGCTCTGCGATAATTGTTCAAGTGCGGATCGACCACCTGCTCTCCTCCAACACCATCTGCGGCTCGACAAGGCCAATCTCCATTTGGCTCCAGAAGTGCTGTGAGACTTCTTGCTTGAGCGACACCGGTCGATGTAAAAGGCGTAGCGAGGAGGAAGCGGTCATGAAATGTCGGAATTCATGAAGCAATGTTAGAACGTCCCCATGCGTCCACAGAGCAACACGATGGGTCAGCTTCGATGTCTTGAAATCCTACGGACATTTCCTTTTAAGCTGTCGAAGACTTCCATCGTCGCCTAGCTCTGCATTCGGCGAGATAGAAAACGGTGAAGGCTCAGTGAATGATGAATCTGTCATCGTGCTTTCAGCATAATGGAACACCTAATCGGGTCGATTCCTCAGACGACAAAAAACTGCATGGTCTTACAAATACGTGACCCAAGCCTGCGAAAGAGCACTCAACATAAATTTCGATGGAATCTATGCTGTCGTTTCATCACGTACCAAGTACTGAGAACGTTCTCACAAACGGATGCAAATTAATATAGAATGAAAATAAAGCGTCAGCTGAAATTACTATCAAGATCGAAGTCGCACCGGAAATATATTCATAGAAGAGGAATTGTCCAGTTGATATCTCCAGTACATTGTGTCAGTTTTGAAGCTTAGTTCGGTAACCTAGACTTAAACTCAGCGATTTCTATACATGAAGATGTCAACGTTTCATTCGAAATCAGGGACAACAATACGTTCCATTTAAGGCTGGTCCTCGTCGAGTGTAAACATTCCACAATATGTAACATCAATATACATGTATGTTGTCAATACAGTTTTACTGTACATAACAAATGTACATTTTAATAGGAATGTTTCAGAAAACGCCTCATCTTCACATGCTATTTTTCCCAGGATAATCATCCACTGTTCCAGTGATTTGATGTGTTAAAAATGTTTAGTCCGTCCCACTGGTGTGGGGAGGTAGTTACGAGTGCTGCTTGCACCCATAATGGCCAAGAAGCGCGCCCTTCTTCAAAATGTATCGAACAGTAGCCCTGGTTTCCAGAGTGGACTTAATGCGTTCCTCGATGAACCACGGATACAAACATGCGCGTTCAACTACACGGTCAGATTTCCGTATCTTGAGGTCGAATGTCTTAGCAGAAATGGCTAGTTTGGAAAATGGTGTAGAGGTAGAAGGCACACCTTACGATGGCACGATTTGGTGAAGTAAAGATGCGTCACTCCCATGGAGTGAACATTGTACTAACACTTGTAGTTGTGCATGACAGCAGATTAATTTGAGCTGAGTTAAGTCTAAGTATGGCCGGAGACGCGTTGTCGTCACTTCCGGAGTTATTTGTAGAAGCCACGTGCTTTCAGCCATGTTGGTAGGAGGCGAGCGCTGCCTGCTAAGCTGTGCTACCGGAGACGTTCAGCCATGCCGACTTCTTGCTGCGTGAAAAATTGTTTTAGCAACCAACAAAACGACAAATAAAGAGGAGTCAAACTCTCCTACTACTTTATACTATCAGAGAAAACCAACCAAGGCCCGATTGTGCACAGGGTGACCGAAGCTAGACGAAGAGGATGAGGGGAAAATATTTACGGAATAGATCTGACCTTCGAGACAACACCCGGCGAGAATCAGCAGACATCTCCCACGAATCCTGCTATGAAGAATCGATAGGCTTCCAAAGACCTATCATTCTTGAACTCTTCCAACGTGTATGCCGATGTTCCGAGTACAACAATTAAATATGTCCATGGCACTCAATTCCGGATCAAGTTGGTCCTTCGTCAGCTGGTATGTATGGAAGGATGGATGGATGGATGGATGGATGAATGGAGTTTTACGGCCTATCAGCCTTTGTAGGCTGTGTAAGGCCACTGAGCAAAAAACACACTAGACCGATCACCTCAATTTTGTTGAGGTAACGTCAACCGGCATCGGGCTTGAGAGAGTCAACGTAACGCGTTTTCTTTCTCGCGGACATCACCTTAGAAAGAAAAATGTATCAACTAACTCTGATTTAGATGCTGGTTTCTTGGCAGAGCCAGCTTACCATGTCGGAGCAGAGGAAACAAATGAGAGCAAAGCGAAATGATTACTCGTGCACTTAGTTTTGATGCGTGACCAGGACACTCCCCGCAGTGTGTTTTGTTTGCTTTGTAAGGTTTGAGCACATAGCTGTAAGTGTAAAAATGGTCAGTTATTAATGTAGTCGGTGATTTTGGTTGTCATGAAACTTTGTTTTGTGCTTTAATGCCATTTTCTTGTCATCATCTTACTTGTTACATTACGCCGAATGCAGGCTAGTTGATCGTGCACTCATCGATTCGATGATCGTGAATTTTCTGTTCTCGCCAGACCAGGGAAACGAAATTGTCATATCAAGCCAGAACTAAACAGTTATGTGCTTCCACTCATTCGAGCTTTACATGGAACATTATATCACACTAGCTCGATGGTCTGCTGGCGTAGTGGCTACGGTTCGATCGTGTTCGTCTGCTAGGTAAGTACGGTGTGGTTTGTTTACTTATCTTCTGCGAGTTTTGTGCAGAAATTATACGTTACAATAGTCTATTGTGACTATTTTTGAATAGTTTGTGATCTAATTAAACTTTTTGCATGCTTTAATTCCATCCCTTTGCCACGATCTAGCAATCATCACTCCTCAACACAGACCCGAAACATACCCCAACATATAGCACCGGAAGTTGTGTAACCTACGATCATGGCTGCGCTGCTAATTACCATATGACCCCTGGTGAACTCTTCTCCGGCCATTCCACTATGCCGAAACTATGGTCTTGGTGAGGATACGTTATCGAGTAGAGGTATTTCTCAAATGGATAGCTTTGACGGAGTAAAATAGCTAGTTAAAAACGATAAAAGAGGATCTGTGTTGACGACATCCTATAAAAAGTGTATATGTTCTTTAATCGAAGGAGACACTCTGGGTACGATACTGGATTTTCATTTCAGGCATTCGGCAACCTATTTGTATGACTGCTCTATTTAATTTTCTGGGTCATCACCTACAACAAAGGAATGAATCTTGCAAATGTTATCAATCCTACTCAAAGCAGCAATATCCTTCATAATAATTTAGGTTTTGGTACAGCATTCATATAGTTTAACTCATTAATATTAGTAATAATTCATTTTGACGACATAGTGATGGATCTGGTTATTATTTACATTTTAGCGTTACAGAGCGAAGACCTCATCGGCAACATTAAAAGCTCATAAAATGTAAGAGTTCAGTATCTTTTAAACACTGCATGATCATTAAGGACTTCTCCGAAGTAAGAAAATAGAAGACAAGAAAGAAGAATAAATGCAAAACAAATAGCAAAAGCGAAGAAGTATTCAAATGAACTTATTTCTTGATGATATCATGATCGATGTTGTATTACACCTCCGTATGTATTGAATGCGTACCGGCAGCGGCCTCACTCATTTTGGCAGCCGATGCAGTTTTAGACAGATATATCTCAGATATGCATATCAAGAACCGCAGATAGTAAAGCTGTTCACAAATATCTACAACAGTAAAGAACAGCCTTTCATTTTTTGGTTGTTTAGTTTATATCTAGTGCATGAGAATTGTGCGATTTGTTTTCGCAAAAGTTTTTTTTAAGTCGATGCAAAGACCGACTTTCGCTCAGAAGGGTTCAGAAATAGCGCAGCTGTGTACTCTCTAAGCCTCGGAGTATCTCTCTGTAGAAGCTAACCCACTGAAATTCGTGGCTCTATCGATATAAAACCGGAAGGAATCGACAAGAATAGCAGTAAAAAAGAAAGGTTACAATCTTTGAAGCCATGATTGGCCTCCGCTTTCCAAGAGTGTGCTTGCTGTTTTTCTGTGTTGTGGAGGGGTGGGGTAGACTCTGGGGGATAGGTGGAGGGACATCAAAATAACTGTTAATGGAAACACTGTATTGTTGGATATCAAATAAAAGTGTTCGCAGAAATGAAGATAGAGCAGTTTGAATTATTCAAATTATATGGCAAAAGCTTGAGTTACTACACAATTCATTAGTTCACTGTTAACCATTATTTTAAAGCGAAAAAGCATCTTGACAACATGTCAAGCAAAGGTATCCTCGTGTACATGTTCCCAAAAATAATGTTGTTAATATTAGGTGCTAAAAAAGGGCCAAAATGGACTAATTTTGACAGGCACATTTTAGGCAGTATTTTTGGTCCTATTAAATATAATCACCTACACTTTTTGTTGTTGTTTCTAAAGATCTCTAAGTTTATTCTAATTTTGAACATGCATCCTTAATTTAGATGTTGACCTCCCGGTACCCAAATATGTCATCTTGACCTAAGTTATGAAATTACGCGTATCACAGCATTCACACCTCTCCCTGCTTCACGCACAACATCTAACAGTGTAACAAAGATTATACAATGATTTCGTACTCTTGTCACGTGTTACTGGCGATCCATGGGTCTAGCAGTAGCTTAGTGATTCTTTCCCAGACACATGGGAGATCGTATCATGCAGGACATTGCGAAAGGTGAGAATTGGCAATATACTGGATTGGATGAAGTCATTAAAAACGTATTGTCATTAAAACATGCACGAAGTTTGCTCACAAGTCTTCGTTTTCGAAGCAGCCGTCGAAATTGGAGAAAAATACTTCATCACCGCAATAGTGGTTTGTCGCATCTGTTAGTTACATGAATCGTCCGACTGTGTAAGAATTGCACACGTGTGTTTCTGTGTCTCAGAAACCAAAGCATGATTGGTCACAGGTTAAAAAAGTCAATGCAATGTACAAAAGGGTCAAGGAATATCAGGATACTCAAAACACATGAATCACTGCGAATATGCTCTCACAAAAGCAAGCAGTAAGCATTCAATCAATCACATTTTCTGTGTTGTCACAGCAGACATCTCTAGGAAAAGATCACAACATTAACTTTATGAAGTTTCTGGGAAACGAATATGTCCATGGACCGGTGCAATATCTGACAATGATCTATAAGAACATTTTTCGACAAGGGCTGGGGACTTCCACAAGAGAAACTGTTACAAACCTAGGAGAAGATTCCAGCCTCCAGCACTCGAGTTGACATATCATCGCTGACTATGTACGACAATATCATACATGAGTATTATAACGTACAGAATGCTATTTATATTATCCTGGCAAATACATACATTATACAAAACATGCAATACCATTCTAACTCAACCTTACCGATATGAATGCATTCTCTCATATTTCTCAGTACAATTTACTCTGCGCAGCATTTCTGGGCAACGAATCAGTGCCGTTGGTAAAGTCTGATGCCCGGGTATTCTGTCATTTGGAAATAAGTGGTCGTTTTTTTGGCCTGTCTCTCAAACCGAAAATCGCGCATAGTGCACAGGCTGAGTAACAACTAACTTGCTTGTCAATAAATATCGCCGACCGACTTGTCATAACCGAACGTGATGAAGCTACATCACGAACTGGCGTTGTAAAGCCAGTTCTGTCTGAGGACTCAGATAATGGAGAGATTCCAGCTCCGCATAGTCATTTCCCAAAGTTGCCTTTAGCCGGACAGCGTTTTTGCCTGGCACTCTGGAGTGCCGCCCATCGCAATGGTTTTCTATTGAATGTCTTAATGGGGCGCTTCCATTATCTTTGATGACGTTGGGACTAGCATGTGTTTTGCTCTGGCGACTGCGTTTGGAACCTAGTCCCCCATGTGCCACTGGAACGTTTTCAAATCGATCTGGGCCACTTCTTCGTCAAAGGCTTCCGTGAATAGCTTCCAAACGGCTTTTCCATTATCACTCCAGACCATGCGTTATGAATTGTTGGAACCGTCTCAGTTGACGCCATCACGGCAAGACACCCGTATGTTCGGAGTTTGATCTACGAAGTCCTTTCATCCGAAGGTGGACATGTTCTCCTCTTTCGTGTTTATTTGTAGCACCTGCGCATCGCACTTCAACTAGAATGCTTCTGCGCAGAAAACTTTCACTCCTTCGGGAACATTTTGACATCACCCTAGGCAGACGTCTTAACAAGATATCTCAAAAGAAAAAGTTTAGCATGGAACTCTGGGCAGATATCTTAACAATGTATCTTGCAAGGAATCTTGAACATGGAACTTTGACGCAGCATGCAAAGAGTTATCATCTACAAGACAAATATAATTACAAAAACAGTGCACATGCGTGTTGTTTCACTTGCGGTAACTACTCCCAACATCCTCAGGATAACTGCCATTTATTTTTAGTATCGACTACGCTCGACTTTAAATATTTGGTAATGGGATCTTCTATAAATATGAAGCAATTGAGTTTATATAAGAGTCGTGATTCATACTTTATTCGTCTTCTTGCCAAACAGTCTAAACTCATCGACAGACTTATTAACTGAAGCTACCACTAGGGATATGAGTGGTCAGAGGGCCACACACAATTGTCACATACGCGCCAGCCTAGGCTCAAACACACACACACACACACACACTCACACACACACACACACACAAACACATACACACAAACAAACACACACACACAAACACACACACGCACACACACACACACACACACACACACACACACACACACACACACACACACACACACACATACACACGTCCGCACACTCACGGGGATGGCAGAGTCACAGCAGCGGTAACTAGTGCCAGTCTAGACTGCGATGTTTTTTAAATCTCCTTTCCGACCGATCTTTCAAATAAGTTCATTCATGTCTCAGATCAGCTGAGTTCCCACGCATTGCGCCGTATCACGCCTCCTTCGCATTAGATTTCAGTCCTTTAAACCAAGCGTCTTTTTCATCCGCTGGCGGTGAAATCAATACCGTCAGAAGAAGATTCACGTTGCTGCTGATCTAATTTTCTGATGGAAACCGACCTATCTGCCTCTCATACATTTAGTAATGCGAGACAAAAGCTAATCAACGGTCGCGAAAAATAAAATCGTCATTACATTTGTCTTTCTCGACGAAGTCTTAATTTTTGCTTGGGAGCATTTTCGTAGTCAGCTGCTGTCTGAAGTGGTGCTGTCTTGTTGAATCAGAACTCTGATGTCACTTGCCTGTACGTCAGGCTGGCTAGAGATGCCTTGCAATCAGCCTCTTCCTGTTCATTCCCGTGATTTGTCGCACCCCCCACCTCCACCTCCACCCCCACCCCTTACCCTCATCCCTTTTGGCGGTCACCGCAGCACTTGGAGGCTCTAGGTGAGGGAACCGATGCCGACAAAGTTGTTGATGTTGGCTCGGGCAGAACCATTTTCCCTGGAGACGGAGCAGAGCGAGGTGCGCGAGGTTGAGGTGGTGGCGCCTATGGAGGTGACCATGTAGCGATTGACCACCATGTTGGAGTCCACGCTCTTCAGCGTGAGGCGCTCCGTGGCGCGGGAGGCCGTGGAGCTGGTGGAACGCCGCATGCTGGCGCTCTCGCTGCGCCTGTGGGCAATCATGCTCTCCCTGGACTTCTTCCTGCTCCACCGGGACTTGAAGCAGCAGCAGCGTTCAAATTCCTTCCGGAATTTGAGTGTGAACATGCCTGCAATGCAGAAAAAGACAACCTCAGGACAATTGAGAATGCCGAGTTCACATGCGTGATGGTAAACATACATCAACAAGAGTACGAAGAATGGTGTAGAGCCTCGCCATTGGGGTAAATTCACGTCTTTGCATTATCGTACAAGAGTGTGAATGATTAGTATTAAGATTAACGGTCCTACAAGAAGATCAGCAGCTCAGGTGAAACAGGTAATCCGATCAAGAGAGCGGAGAAAGTGTTGAATAAAAGGTGGGAGAATGTCTACGAGGACGTAAAATGCGTATACCGATTACGCGCGTGAATTGAGAAATGACGAATTCAGAAAAAGACTAGTCGGGCATGCCCTTTTAAATTGATCTATTGTTCACTAAACGAAATCAGCTTGCATGCATCACGCATTGAACGTCTACCCATGCATCTACCCACCTACATATCCATCCATGCAAGCTCCTATCTACACGCTCGTTCATCCTTCTATCATGAATCCATCAATCTTTTATCCACTTTCCTATTCATCTGAAAGTCGTCCATCCAAACTGCTTCTCGTCCTTCTGTCCCTCTATCTATCCTTTAAGCATCATCCCTTTTTTCTCTTTATTACTGCGTACAATAATTCTACAGCTTTAACGACTTCAGAGCCTTTGCCCATCATCAGCTCATTCTCGTCTTCAATCTTAACATCAAAATTTCTATTTCGCATGAGCTCCTCGCCTAAATGTAGACTGCTTTCTCAACGGTGATGTGATTTCCAGAAATAATACTCTCTTACGTCACTCGGCAGTCTACAGAGGAGGCATTAGAGGTTCGTCCACACAACAAGTCCTTGTAATGAGCTGGTATTTTTGGCGCCAGTAAACTTCAAGTCCATATATTCTCGTTCATCCAATATGATAACATTGTAATCACCACTGTCGCTTTACCACACTGTTCCACTGAAAAAACAAAAACGTCCAGAAAACATTGTAAACGCACTTCTGTTTATCAAGTGGTAAAATAAACTTGTGAAAAGGACTGACATAATGCTGAGAAATAGAGTCATTGAAGAAGCAACCAAAAAGAGGACTCAACAACGTGCTTGGCAAAACACGCCATAACACCAAAGGTATGAGCAATATACATGTAATTGCAAGAACTGGATTATGCCGCTCTGTCACTTCAGAGCATGCTGTAGCAAACCACAACAACAACAACAACAACAACAACACAGCATAAGGATAGAGTTGTAACGAAACGAAGCTACCACCACCGAGCAGAAGTAACATTAAGCCCGAAATTCGCTACATTTTCAGGATCTACAATAGCTTGTGAAAGAAATGTGTGTACAGTATAATGAGGGTAACTTCTACTGTTTCTCCTCCCCCTTTCCCTTCCCCTTCGTTCTCAGTTTTTATTTTTGCTCCTTTTTCCTCCTCCTGCTCTCTCTCCACTTCTTCCTCCTCCTCCTACTCCTTCCTCTCCTGCTCCTGTCACTCTTCCCTCTCCTCCTTCCTAAATATTTCTATGAGTAATTTGTGTTGTTGTTTTCGTTCTCATGGCTAATACTGTTTTCCCAGATTGAATAAACAGTATGGCATTGCATCGGTTGTCAGTCTCGTGTTCCAACTCTGTGTAACTATACTTTGATCTTTTTGTTTTATACAGATGACTCTCTTGACTATTTCAATGATAAAGAGTGCAATATGTCATTCTTAAATAAAAGTTTTTAAATGAAGATACTATTTGGTTGAGATAGTCTGTTACGTCTAATTTCTTTCAGGTTTGCATCAAAGTCAGCAATGTACAGTCCACAAATATGTTTTTTTTTTCTTACTTTTCTTAACGTTCCTCGTAATAATGCTGCTACGATAATCCAGGGGAATGCTGCAAGTATGGCCAGTAGCTATGTGAGACATTGTTTTGGCGCGTAACCTCTCCTCACTATGCGATTACTTCTAGAGTATTACATTCTTTCCTAAAGAAAATTTACGGACTGACGTAACCTCTTTTCATTGTTTATACACGCTGAAACATTCTCACAGCTCTCAACGGTTGTTTTTTTTAATAATAGAAAAACCTCAGTCAATCACATTCGTGCCAGGAGACATGTTTATGTTCGTCAGTCTGATTGTATGGCATCTACCAATACCCGTTATCAGTCATGTTCGGCAAAGCAAAGCGACGAGAGCCTAGCAAGCACACTTTCCCAAGCAAAGCACAAGCGTCGGAGCAACTGCTTAGCGCTACAATGTGAGGATTACGTACAGCATTATGCGAGTGAAATTCTGGGTCAGCTCTGGGTCATGGGTCAATTATTACTGTGTCTGCTCCTCCTCACCTAAATTTGGGGGCTGGAACAGGACTGCCCCTGCGGCAATGGGCACTCGACCTTCGGCCTAACTTTTGCTTTAACCATTGTCGCCATCTTCGGCTCGTGCGTCGGAATGCTGAGGTGAACATGCCTGCAAAGACAACGGACAGGCCGCTTTTACTTCCACACTACCACCTCGACTTGGGAGGGCAAGTGGCTTTCTGGTCGGGGAAAGGGGGGCGAGGGAAGGGGGCAGGAGGGCAGGGGAACATGGGGTAGGGTGGCGGGGTGGGGGGGATTGGGGTGGGGGTGGGAATGGGGATTGGGGCGTGGGGTGAGGGAATGAATCGAGAAGATTAGGGAACTCGATATTCTGCTGAGGCACGGTCAGTTAGCCACGAGAAAGATATGAATGAGTGTGTTCGTTAATTTACGGGATTACTGTTGTTTGATTTTTTGCTTTTACACATGTCTGTGTTAAGCTACTTACGTTTGTCTTTTAGGACTATTTCTTGCGTCGCCTTGAAAGAATATAGCTGCGGGACTAGTCTGTGCGTAAATAGGTACCGCTACTTCGTATGTCGCGTTCATGCAAGAACTCGTGGCAGCGACATGATAATTACTCTGAATATAATGCAGCATCGAAAAATGAGCGAATCCATCCCATTCATGTAACTATCTTGGACGCCACTAACCATGTGACTGAATAGACCAATTTGACATCTCATACCTGTCTATGCAGGTAAACAATACATAGAGAACACACATACAAACACACGCGCACACACGTTTGCGCACCCGATTATGCACGCACCCTGAGTTTCAGCAGAAGGAAAAAGCATGTAAAGCAGATTATTGTCATTGACTGGTTGTTTAGTGGAGAATGTTATAGCAGTCTAGAGACAGTTACATTTGCAAATATCTCGGGGTCAAAGCATCTAGTACGCTTGAGCCCATTGCCTCGCTGTATCAAAATTATTCACCATTGATCAGTTTCGGGTCAAGTACACGTGAGTCATTGTAAATCTGCATTGAGTTCGTTGCGGCCTTTTTGTTTGAAGAAGAATTGTTTTTTCGGGTCATAAAAACGACAATCAAGGCAATGTTGTTTGATTACACTGTTTGAAAAGTGACAGTAAATGGTCTGTTGAAATGTTACAAGTTAAATGACAGAGCACATTCATGAAAAAAGAAAGGACAGAAAAAACATTAAAAGGTGTTTTTCCTTTAATGATCAACGGAAAGCTTCTATTTTGTGAATAATAAAGCGAGAAAGTCAGATAACTGAGAGATGGAGAGAACCTTCATTTATTTTCGTCCGTAGCACATTATTTTATTTCAGATCATAGGACAGGATAAACGTAATGTATGGCGTTTTCTCAGATGTACATCGGCTCCGATCGTTTATTCTGACTCTCTCTACGTGGAATGCTTAAAACAAATATAGTAATTTTAATGCAAAGTTAATGAAAAGCATCAGGTATCGTGCAGTCAGCCGAGAAAGGCAGCAAACCCCCACTAAAAACACTTCCAGACAAATGGGAAAGAAGAGAAAACTGATTTTTTTACTACCAGAATAAATCAACTTGTTTTAGATGATTACAAGACAGACAAGACGAGATATATGGTTCTGGTATGGTTGTTTATATCAAGAAGTAGCATCCAAAAGCAAATGCCCCTGGGCGTTGGGGGTAAAAACAGACCAACAGTGTCTCCCTATGTGACTCGTATAAGAAAAAACACGTGGGAAATCAAGACTTGATAATGTTTCAACTAGGTCTAGAGCTTTTTGTGGTCAACGACCTTACATAGCCTACAAAGGCTGATAGGTCGTGAAGTGACATTTCCTCATTTGAAAAGTAAATACGCTCGTATGTTGGCTAACGTTTGCTATTTTTACATCTTTCTAGAACTGCAGTTTTTGAGAGCTTGCCTATCTGGATAGAAATCTCAAACGCAACTGGCAAAGATTCAGAAAGCTTTCATTTTGATCACGTACACGCATGCCCGCACACACACAAACTCATGCACACACGCACATGCGCATGCAAATAAGCATACACAACTTCTGTCACTCCTCCCCCTCTCTCTGCTCCCCCCCCCTCTTTCTGCCCCCCCCCTCTCTCTCTCTCTCTCTCTCTCTCTCTCTCTCTCTCTCACACACACACACACACACACACAGCTTGTCTTACATCTCTGATCCTCTCTCTGTCTCTCTCTCACCCCTCTCTCTCTCTCACCCCTCTCTCTCTCTCTGTCTCTCTCTCTGTCTCGCTCTCTCTCTATCTATCTATCTATCTATCTATCTATCTATCTATCTATCTATCTATCTATCTATCTATCTATCTATCTATCTATCTATCTATCTATCTATCTATCTATCTATCTATCTATCTATCTATCTATCTATCTATCTAACTATCTATCTATCTATCTATCTATCTATCTATCTATCTATCTGTCTGTCTGTCTGTCTGTCTGTCTGTCTGTCTGTCTGTCTGTCTGTCTGTCTGTCTGTCTGTCTGTCTCTCTGTCTATCTATCTATCTATCTATCTATCTATCTATCTATCTATCTATCTATCTATCTATCTATCTATCTATCTATCTATCTATCTATCTATCTATCTATCTATCTATCTATCTATCTATGTATCTATCTATGTATCTATCTATGTATCTATCTATCTATCTATCTATCTATCTATCTATCTATCTATCTATCTATCTATCTATCTATCTATCTATCTATCTATCTATCTATCTATCTATCTATCTATCTATCTATCTATCTATCTATCTATCTATCTATCTATCTATGTATCTATCTATGTATCTATCTATCTATCTATCTATCTATCTATCTATCTATCTATCTATCTATCTATCTATCTATCTATCTATCTATCTATCTATCTATCTATCTATCTATCTATCTATCTATCTATCTATCTATCTATCTATCTATCTATCTATCTATCTATCTATCTATCTATCCATCCATCCATCCATCCATCTATCTATCTATCTATCTATCTATCTATCTATCTATCTATCTATCTATCTATCTATCTATCTATCTATCTATCTATCTATCTAATCTATCTATATATCTATCTATCTATCTATCTATCTATCTATCTATCTATCTATCTATCTATCTATCTATCTATCTATCTATCTATCTATCTATCTATCTATCTATCTATCTATCTATCTATCTATCTATCTATCTCTCAGCTTCTGTCTCCCATCTCTGTTTCCCTCCTCTCTCTCTCTCTCTGTCCCCATCTCTCTTTTTTTCTCTCTCTTTCTCTCTATCTCTTTCTTTCTCTCTCTCTCTCTCTCTCTCTCTCTCACACACACACACACACACACACACACACACACACACACACACACTCACATACTTTAATGGATGCACATATGTATATTAAGTACACGCGAACGGACGCTTATAGACGCTCGCTCCTTGATTTAGTTCAAGATTATGTCTATCTGCTCGTCAATGACTCAACCGACCATAAACTTGAAATATCAGTACTCTGAACATGAATTCTTATGAAATGAATCTCAAATAGCATACTCCCATCTACATAAGTTTTAAGCACTAGTTATATGTAATTGATAGTCGTGCAAGGATGGTTCTGTATCATTCTTCTTTAATTAGATCATTATTGACTTTAAGTTTCAATGTGCAAATAAGCTAATAGATTACTATACAAGCGTTGTTTCCATGGGCATTCCGGCTGTAAGAATGTCATTCTTGATTTGAAAGTGCTGTAACATACTCCTGACAGGCAGCTAACTCATGCGAAGGCGTGCTTTCACACTTGCTTGCAGAGTTTTTCCTAAACTTAGCAAACTATCAAAACTCTATTCATGCATCAA
>JAWQFJ010004277.1:87500-145000 GCA_034096865.1 Theodoxus fluviatilis | reverse complement strand
ACTATGACTGCAACGACACGCTACGACCTCGAAGACTTTTAGCAACGCCCGCGTTGAACTCGATGTTCACCGTCTTGAAAGCCTTTAATGACAATGGTCGGCAGATCCCAGTGCGCACGGATCGAAGATTATACGTTGTTACGGGAGTGTCTGGGAAAAAAGTTGAGGACTTGCAACTATGTAACCTGCTCCATTCGATGCTAATGATCACGGTCGAGCAATTTTGGTTGTCTATTGCGTCTGTTTTAACCCACTTCATGCTTTCGTTCACCCAGATTGGTAATGCACTCACTTCTTACGATCATTCTGCGAAGTGGTGACTATGTGCATAGTAATGCACCTGCACCCATGCAATCAGTTATCCATTCTTTACCGGAATGCCTGCTTGCTTGCATGCCTGCTTGTCTAGCTATTTGTCTACTTGCTGTCTTTGTTCCCGAGTGTCTATCTTCCTGCTTGTCTGCCTGCTGGACAAGTCCGTCCATCCACTCATCCCCATGTCTGCTGGCGTACCCGTACCATACAAATAAGAGATATGACCTACGAGTGTGGCCTCCACTGATTTACACGGACCGCACAGTCAATACAAACAAACCCACTGAATCGAGACTGGGAGGGCAGTTACCAGTCCTGTTCCTCACTGTAGGGACTTCTCCGGCACAATCACGCTGGCCATGTATTCTGCATGGACAGTCACGACATTGAAATGAATCGTTTCCCTCGTGGATCAATCTGGCCCCACAACTTTTCCGAGAACGGTCAGGTTCTTATCATGCTGGGCGCAGAACCCGCTGGCTTGCTACCGCCGTTTGCGATATGTTCTCGGTCTTCCAGTGGGCTGCGCAAGTGCCAGTCCGGGCAGTGGCCATATATTCCCTAATGAACTAAGCCTCAGATTTCCCGAAAGGTTTTCTCCGTCACACGTGCGGCAGATCGATACGCGCCCAATGCAATGGTCCTGTCGGCCCCAGAGAGGGAATTCTGATTCCGTCCGGCGTTTCGACTGGAGTAAGTGTCCAGGCGGAGTAGAAAGTGGGAACTCGTCTGAAAGTAGACGTCGTCATGAAATATTTACGCCGACCTTCATTGCACCTACGTCGACGCCAACGGAGAATGGATGAGGCACCCCCGACTTGGAGCGCATCGCCACCGCGCATTAGAACGGACTTGCCATCTTGCGGGCCACAGAGGTCCTATTCTAGTCATGTCGGGAGAGTAAAATGCAAAGACGAGATTACCTCCGTGGGAGACCACCGAAAAAGTCCTTAAAGAAACTAAAGTCAGTTTTTGACCCAAACGAGAGAAAGAGAGCGAGAGAGCGAGAGCGAGAGAGAGAGAGAGAGAGAGAGAGAGAGAGAGAGAGAGAGAGAGAGAGAGAGAGAGAGAGAGAATCCACCTCAGTGATGATCACGTCGCATCTATTTTGTTTTGCCGTCTTCTACGAGACAGACAAAAAATGAGAGAAGTCGTCAATTGGAAGAATGTCCTAGCTGGAGGAATGAAATCTTCTCTCTGTTTAATGCATGGCTTTTCGTGAACGCTGGAACTTGGCACCGTGCCTGCAAAGTGTCATTTGCGTGACTCTCATTGAGCTTCCTCTCTCCCTCGCTAATTTTTGTAGGTGTAATCAATATACGGTTGCTGAACAGATATGTGAAAGTACCTTAGCGGGTGTGACACATGTACTTGAGGCTGTGGATAGATTTGGCGGTGGATCTGATTAGTGAAGTGGAATGCATTTATCATGCGTCATATTTCTTACCTTTCCTTGTTTGTCTACCCTTTCCTATTTTTACTTGCCTGTCTGCGTTCAAGCACACTGCTTTATTTATCTCCTCATCTACTCCTCTTCTCCTCCCCTTCCCCCATTCCCCACACCCACCCACTCCTCTCTCTCTCTCTCTCTCTCTCGCTCTTTCTCTCTCTCTCTCTCTCTCTCTCTCAGTCACCAATGTCACCGTTGTATCAATACATTTGCTCTAGCTGATCTGACCTCCCTGACTTTAAAGCAGCCATATTTTGCATTCAGTGCGGAGCTCTTTGACATTATCACTGCCCGTCAGTAGCCGCCAGTGTAGTATCCTGGATGTCTCCACAGGTCTGTCGATCTTGTGAAGGAGGCTTATATTACCTCCGCCAGAGTACACGCTTCCATTTGCATCGACCACCCGGTGTCTTCAGTGCTCGCTATGCATTCTCAGCATTGATCATCAACTCCTTCTTTGACCGTTTCCATGGCAACAGCGGCAGACCTGCATGTCGCTCCAGAGGGGGTGGCCTAGCAGTGATTTTCGATGACAGATAGTCTCAGCATGTTTCCTTTGTGACTGACTTTGATTTTGACCACTCGTCTTTTGAATTGTCTCAGTTTAGCGTTACCCTGCCACAGCAGAAACTTCACTTCTTCCTCATGTACCGTCCACCCCCTAGTCGTAAGATAAAGCAGACTGACTCGATGTTCCTGGAACAACTTCCAGACCTTCTGGAACTTACAAACGCCACCCAAGGCGTTTCCATCGTCCTCGGTGATGTCAACATCCATTTCGACTGCCCGCATGTCCACATCTCATCCAAGATTCTTGACGTTTTAGACACTTTCGACCTGAAACTGTGTGCAAGATCAATCTCACGTTAAAGGCCACGTGATAGACTGGCTAGTTTGTAGAACTGATGATAGTGTTGTTCAGTCATCCACCGTGACTAGTGCTATAGCCACTGACCACTTTTGTGTAATGGTCACTCTGGACGCTACTGTTCCTCGCACTCCGCCGGTTTCTGTGACTGTTCGCAACGTGCGCCTTATTGACAGACCTGTTTTTTGTAATGATGTGAAATTGAAGCTCTCTGTACTCCCGTCTGTTGCCGCTGGCGATCTTGACTGTGCGTTACGCGACGTCTTGGACCTTCACGCTCCGGCTACAAAACGGAAGGTCTCTTCCGTTAAGACCGGCAGAGCCCCGTGGTTTAATTCTGTTCGTGAGGATGTCAGGGCCGCCAAGCGGCAACGACGCCGAGCTGAACGTCAGTGGTTGAAAACTGGACTCACCATTCACAAACACCTTTTTGTCCAGGCGAAGAACTTAGTTACCAAACTCATGTATGATGCTAAACTTAATTATTTTAGCTCTCAAATTGTGGATAGCGCGTCGTGTGGGCAACTGTTTGGCATCTGCAACAAACTCCTCGGTAAAACCAAAAAGGTTCTCCTTCCGTCAATCTTCTCCGTTCTGGAACCTCCTGGCCGTTTTCTTGAATTCTTTGAGAACAAAATTCAAACCATCAGACGGGATCTCGATAGTCAAATACGGATTCCTCCCGCAGTTGCCGATCTTTGCTTTTAGGGCGTCCCGTTCACCACTTTCCAGACAGTGTCTGAATAGGCTGTCAAGAAAGTGATTCTCGCCTCCACTCCCACCACCTGCGACCTTGACCCCATCCCCACCCCCTTTTTAGTTGAATGCCTTGACTCTCTTCTGCCCTATATCACATCTGTTGTTAACGAGTCCCTCTCATCTGGCACCTTTCCTTCCGTGTACAAGTCAGCCATAATTAAGCCACTAATGAAGAAGCCTTCTCTGGACCCTAACGTTTTGAAAAATTATCGCTCGGTCTCTAACCTCCCCTTCCTGTCCAAAGTTATAGAGAGACTAGTACTCACCCAGCTGCAGCAACATCTTGCAACCAACAACCTCTTGGCACCCCTGCAGTCAGCCTATCGTAGCCACCACAGCACAGAAACTGCCTTACTCAAAATCCTCGGCGACCTTTACTCTTCTTTAGATCAGGGAAAATTTAGCATTCTCACCCTCTTAGACTTGTCAGCGGCTTTTGACACAATAGACCACAACACTCTCCTCTCACGCCTTCGAAACACTTTTGGAATTTCACACTCTGCCCTTGCCTGGTTTCATTTTTATCTCACTGACAGATTTCAAACGGTCTCCATCAACAATCATTTTTGTAAAAAATATTTTACAGAAAGAAAGAAACAGAGGGGTGGGTGGGGAATGGAGGCATACATAGTGGTTTTCATTCACATCAATCATCAGCATCAATCATCAACATCAATCATAGCATCAATATTCAGCATCACTCATCAGCATCAATCAACAGTCATCTAAATAAAAAGAACAGCAAAGGAGGAAGTCTACTGAGTAGTCGAGGGTGTATGGGAATGGGTGGGCTTTATATATATATATATATATATATATATATATATATATTAATTGGGGGGGGGGTTATCTCCTTCTAGCCGAAAAAAGAACGAAAGAGAAGGAGATGTATTATAAGTTGTTAAGAGAGAAAGAGTGAGAGAGAGAGAGAGGGGGGGGGGGGGGAGGGGTGTATATGAAGGTTATGCGAAATAGGAAAAGTAAGGGCATCTGATGATGAAGAAGGAATGTTAGGAATGTTGGTCGAAGTGGAATGATGGTGATTTCACAGCGCCGAATTGTGTCGAGTGACATTTCCAAGACAAGTCAATGTACTGTAATGTACAGTATATTAATTCATTATATAAAATTGTTCCATTTGGTCTTAAAATGTTCAAGGGTCTGGCCGAATTTTGCGCTATATTTTTCTAATTGAATCACCTGTATTATGTATCTGGTCAAATCTTGAATATTTGGTTTTTCCTCCTTCTGCTTACAATAATAAATATGTTTTCTAATTAGGGTCAATATGTGATTTACTGTTTCACTTCCCTGCAAACCTCCAAATAATTTTTCGGAAGTGGTGAATTTGACATCCTGATCTAGTTTTTGAGGTATAAACAATTCAATATTGTCCCAGAGAATATTGGTAAATGGACAATGGATAAAAACATGTTCTAATGTCTCTCATTCGTTTCTACACATGCTGCACCTGTCGTCGTTTGATAGTCGTATTGCTTTTAGAAATACATTAGTAGGCAGGATTCTGTGTAAAAGCTTGAACTGAAATGATCTTGTCTGTGTGTCTGGGTTGGCCCATTTATTTAGTGTGCGATACTTCTTCCATGGAAGGTTGTAGTCGGACAGGTTTCTTGACCATTTTTCATGTCCTGCAGGTAAAGAATTATTTTTTGTGAGATTGTCATAGAAAAAAGTAATGCCTCTCTTTGCTTTGGTTTCCAATATTTCCTTAATTGGAGGAGATCTGGGAATATCTAGCATAGATTGATTACAGTTACGTGTGAGGATATCTTTCCATCTCCCCGGGATGTTATGCACTATTCTGTTGTATAATAAATATTGCCATTAATCTGGTATTGTAACCTAATTTCAGAAAATAATTTTGGCTGACCTTTCACATTGACGATATCTCTGACTGAATTTATGCCGGCGTTGTACCACTCAAGATTGAACAAGTACTTATCCTTCAGGAAAGGATTGTTCCACAAAGATTGAGAGAGGACCTGTTCTACCGTTGATGGTTGATCAAATTTGGTTAATATCTCATTCCAATGGCTGAAAACTTCTTTCCAAAATGGATTCAATCCTGCGATGGTGTCAGGGTCGATGCAGCCTCCTGTCTTCAGTAAGATTTCACATTTATGGTCCGTAAAAGATATATAGTTGCGTGTGAAGTTATCATGCAGTAAGCGTCTCATCCAAGTCAATTTTAGAGCTTTGTCAAAGCTATCTACATCTATCATTCCCAATCTCCCCTCACTGCATTCTTTTATCATTATATCTCTCTTTATTTTGCTATGTTTACCGTTCCAGAGAAACTGGAAGCATGTTTTGCTGATTTCTTTTATTATATTGTCTGGGAGTCGATGAATGTTTATCAGATAATAAGTCAATTTAGAGAGTGCTAGTGTTTTTTTGATTTTGACTTTTCCGATGAGTGTGAGGTTTCTCCCTCTCCATGCTTTGAGGATATTCTTTACTTTTCCTACAAGTCCTTCATAGTTTAATTTAGGGACATCCGCTATGCTGGCGGAAAATGTGATTCCAAGAACTTTAAAAGGACCTTGATTCCAATCTAAATTGTAGTCTGTGCATATTTGCGTTTTGGAATTACTCAGAGATCCAAACCACACCAATCTTGTTTTCTGAATGTTTACTTTAAGCCCTGATATGCTTTTAAAGTAGTTCAATGTTTCTAGTGTTGCTTTTAGTGATCCTTCACTACCGTCGAGGAAACATTCTGTATCATCTGCATACTGAGCTATCTTATGCTCTGTTCCGTTAATTGTTATTCCCCGGATTCGTTCATTTTTATGACAGAGGGTATTCAGAATTTGAGCACCAATGAGAAAGAGAAAACTTGTGATTGGATCACCTTGTCTATAGCCTCTGGAAATAGATATGGACTTGGTCAGGTAGCCATTCTGCAACACCCGAGCAGATGAATTATTGTTGAGCGTTTCAATCCAACTCATGAATGACTGTCCAAATCCAAACATTTTTAGACAGTCTAAAATAAAGTTTCTTGATATAGTATCGAAAGCTTTTCAAAATCTACGAGTACAAGGAGGCGAGGAATTTGTTTTTTTGAAGTGTAGTGCAATATATCGTATAGTAGTCTTATATTTTCACCTATATATCTTCCTTTTAAGAAGCCCTTTTGCTCTGTACTAATAATAGAACCAAGAACTTTTCTAAGTCTGTTGGAAATTCAGGTAGAGGCAATTTTATATACAGTATTGAGGAATGTTATTGGGCGCCAAATTTTGAGGTAGTTTCTGTCTTTGCCCGGTTTTGGTATACATGAAATAACTCCTTCTCTTTGTACAAAGGAGAATTGTTTGTCGTCGTATGATTCATTAACCGCTTGTAGAATTATTTTGCCGAAGTCTTTCCAGAAGAATTAAAAAAATTCTATCGGATAGCCATCCAATCCGGGTGTTCGATTGTTTTTCATGGATTTCACTGCTTGAGCCATTTCTTCGTACTGTATTTTACCTTCAAGAGCTTCACGGTCTTCATCATCTATCACACGGATTTAATTCTTATTAATGGTGTTATACCACTGACTATTTTGACTGTGAATTCCATTATATAGGTTTTTATAATAGTTGTGCACTTCATCCAGAATTTTGCTCGGTTCAATTATTTCCTGGCCATCTGATTGTATTAGTTTGTTTATTCTCTTTTCAGTATAGTTGCGCTTTTCCAAGTGGAAAAAATAAGCATTGTTTTTTTCTTCCTTTTCATACCAACGTATTCGAGATCGTATCATTAAACCTTCTGTCTTACTTTTTCTTATTTCTTCAAGTTATTTTTGGCTTTTCTTAAGTGCCTTAATCGCTGCTGTGTTTGTAACACTCATTTCGTCGTTATTGCTTCATGCAATCATTTTATTTTTTCATTTAATTTGTTTTCTCTCTCATTGCTTTCTTTCTTTAATCTATGGGCGTATTGGATTGTTTTCCCTCTTATAACCATAAGTGTTGTATCCAGAAAAAGCTTCCAAGGAATTATGAGCTGCAGATTATCATGCGAAATGTTCTTAAGACTCTTTCTGTCGTAAGGAAGTACAGCATATAGTTCAATACATTCCTGTAGGGTATTTTTAACTACTTGTGTATATTCTTCATTTCGAAGCAGGGAGGTATTAAATTTCCAAAGACCTTTTCCTCTCTTCTCCCATTTTGTATTTATAGTAAGAGAAACCATAGAATGATCGGTTCTATATCCAGGTTCAATATCTACTTTCTGAACCAATGGTTCGAGATTCTCAGAGATTAAAAAAAAGTCTAAGCGAGATTGCTTTTCAAAGTTTTCAGTTTGCCATGTAAATTTTTTACTGTCTTTGTTGTGCTTACGCCAGAAGTCAACAAGACCAAATTCCTGCATTTTCTCTAACAGCACAGATCGAGCTCTTTTGTTGTTGTTTGTTTATAGTTGTAATAGTATTTTTTTGGATCTCTTACCAGGTTCCAGTCGCCTTCCAGAATAATAGATCTATTACCCATCTCATCTATTTCACGAAAAAGTTCTGTGAAGAAATTCGGATCATCCCGGTTAGGCCCATATACACTACATATAGTTATGTTTTGCTCTTGCATAGTCACATCAGCCATTACATATTTTCCTCCTTGATGTATACGAGAATTATTTATTTTGTACTCAAAAGTGTTATTAAATAGTATGGCTGTGCCTCTCGAGTTGGAGCTGTAGGGAGCTATTTTGCCTTCAACTCCCCATTCCATAAATATTGTGCGAGCTTTTTCTTTGTCTAAATGGGTGTCCTGCAGGAAAATTATCACAGGTGTTTTGGATCTCAAGTAGTCTAGAACATCTCTTCTTTTTCTACGATCCGCCAGACCCCGGCAATTCATTGTAAGTATCTTGATGTATTGAGTCGTCATTTAAATTCTCTATCGCTTTTGCAGTAGTCGTACACCTTGTTTAGAATTTCAAAATCTATTGAGTAGTTATTTTTTATTATCTCGACACAATTTTTGGCCAAACCAAAAGTAGGGAGACAGGAACGAGAAGAAATGTTCATCTGAAGGTTAAAAAAAGGCAAATAGAATATAGAGTAACATAAACAAAAAGGGGGGGGGAGTGATAAAAATCACAAGTTGTTTGACAATCATTAGGGACTGAGCTTGCCCATCCGTCCCCACCCCTCGCTTTCTTCATGCATCTACTGTATTAACATGGGGGTGGGGGGACTTACATCATGGTAATTTCATAGCTCAACTTTAACAGGACGCCACAAACCAAACACTAGGAAAAAAACCACTTGAGGCTTAGTCAAATCCTTAACAAAAACAAGAATCAAACTCCACAATCATCTTCAGTTTGCAATAATAGGTAACAAATGATCAACTAACGCATAGTCAGCAGATCTACATGTCTTTTCTAGCACACATGCACTTACATATGTAGGCACGTCTCCTTGGCTTTCGCTAGCTCTTGCTGAAGGCTGTCTGCTCTCCGCTCTGCATCGAACAAGCGTGCTTCGAATCTGTCAAAGCGTGCATCGATTGTCTTCAAAATTTGCCTTTCGAGGTGCTCGAATCGTGATGTAATTGACTCGATCGCCGCCTTGAGCAAGCTTTTCAGCTCGCTGGTTTCGGGCAAATCGTGCAGAGCGCTTTGTACGTCTGTCCTTGTAGAGCCGTTGTCAACGTCGAAAAACAAATCTTCTTTCGACATTTTTCTTTTCTGTTGAGGCAAAGTTTCCGAATCACCCGACAGATTTCTCTTGGTGGCCATTATATGAGTACTTCTGCAGCTAGTCAAATTGGCTGGGGACGGTTTGAGCTGAGCTCAGCCTGAACACGTCCGACTCATGCAGCGGCTGAACCGGAAGTCTCCATCAACAATCATTACTCAGCTCCTTCCCCTGTCCGGTTTGGTGTTCCCCAGGGCTCAGTACTGGGTCCAGTGTTGTTCGTTCTTTACATGCAACCTTTGTTTGACATAGTCGCTCAGCTCTCAATCAATCAGCATGCATTTGCAGATGACAATCAGCTCTACAAAGACACCACCTTAGATCAATTCCAACCCACGTTAGACACTCTACACACCTGTCTTTCTGATGTTAAGTCATGGATGTCACACAACAAACTCCAGCTGAACGATTCCAAAACCGAATGCCTTCTTGTCAAGTCTCAGAGACTAGTGACGCCTCCATCAATCCCGTCTTCTGTCAGGGTTAGAGACGCTGACGTCGCCTTTGTTCCATCAGTCAAAAACCTTGTTGTCACCCTCGACTCTCATCTCTCTCTTTCCGACTTTGTCCATAACACTTGCAAATCCGCATACATACAACTCAGACAGATAAGCGCAATCAGACACCATCTCACTACTCAAGCTACTACTATCCTAGTCTGTGCTCTTATTCTCAGTCGCCTGGATTATTGCAACGGCCTTCTTGCCGGCTGTCCCGTATATCTCACCGATAAACTTCAAAGAGTGCAAGATGCTGCAGCTCGACTCATCTGTAAGTCAAAAAAGTCAGATCATCTCACTCCTTCCTCTCTTCCGCTCTCTCCACTGGTTGCCCATTAGTGCTAGAGTCCAATACAAGATTGCCTGTCTTTGCTATCATTACTTCGCTGAATCCCTTCCTCAATATCTCTCTAAACCCATGCGCACCTACACACCCGCTAGACAGCTACGCTCTTCCGCAGAAACAAGAATCCTCAGGTTCCCGGAGGACCCTCCAGTTAAAACAAAATTTGGTGAACGCTCTTTCTTTTATCAGGCTCCCTCTATCTGGAATGACCTCCCCGCCTCTGTTCGTCACTCTACATCTCCCTCGACCTTTCATTGCGCACTGAGTCGAGCTGGAGAGCGGACGCGCTTGACGGAGCTCTGCCTAATGTGTTAGCGATAGGGACTGAACGTTGAAGTGGACTCTGCAGAGATTCAAAGGATTGTGTTTACATCCAGCGACGTTGATGTAAGTTGCTTATTACTCGGCATGTTTGGTCATATAGTTGTTTGTGCGGTTCTTTTCTTCGCCGACGTGGCTATACATACCGTGCGCTTCGACCCTGTCGAGCTAACGGACTAAGTTGGACAGCTAAGGTTTGAATTTTTGCTCCTCTGACCGTGAATTGTATTGCAGACTTTGCTGAGAGTGCGTGTTTATTGAACTCTTCCAAAGCTTATTGTGGAAACTAGGTACAATGAAATTTTTCAGTTTCTTGGTGCGCTAGGCAGGTGAGTGATACTCAACCGACGTATCAAAACGAACTGCACTAGTACTGACAAGCGCCGCTAGCACTTTCCATGACTTATAGCATAATAATGCAGGGTCACGCTGCTGTTATTGCCTAACTGTTACGCCCGTTTTGAGTGTTTGCTGGTCGCTGCAGAGGCCTATGAGTGTAGGTGGAAGCGATTCGCCAACATGGGGGTAGACACTGCAACATACAGGGCTCGCATAGGAAGCTTCGATGCGCGTGCAGGAAAGGCGCACTCGAGTCGACGCAGCAGAAACTGTCCTACAATCCTAAAAACAGATCGCAGAATTCAAATTGCTGCTAGGATGATGATTTGCCTTGCTATCGCCATCACGGTGGTGGGATCTGCTCACTGCCTGCATGCTGCTCTGACATCGCATTGTGCAACTAGCTTTTTGTCTGCTATGCGAGGTACGGATATTTGCTCTGCGACAGCACCAGCACCGTTTGTCCTTGTGCCAAGCTCCACAGGCTATTCCTTTGACAGATCGGCTCTGCTGTTGCTAGCGATGGACATAGAAAGTAACCCCGGGCCACTGGAAAAGGAAGACATGGAGTGTATGATGAAAGAAATGTATGAACGAATAGAGGACTCTAGGATGAAACTTGCCCAAGAAATGAAGTGTGAAATATTTGCAATGAGGAGAGAATTTCAAGGTGTGATGGAGAAAGTGTTGGAGGTGGAGAAAGGAATAGCTGAAGTGGGGAAAAAGATTGACGGTGCGAATGAACATATTGTCAATTTGGAAGACAGACAGGACGGACTCGAATTTATGTTGGGGGATTTGAGTGATCGCGTGGAGCAACAGGAGAGGCGCAGCCGCCGTGACAATGTTCTGCTGCACGGGGTGGAGGAAGGCGAAGGACACGAAGAGTCCGTGCAGAAAGTGCTGGAAGTGGTGAATGAAGTGCTCGAAACGCCCATGCAAGAAACTGACATAGTGCGAGCACATCGCGTAGGGCGGCTAGCTGCAGGGAAAGTTCGACATTTGATTGTGTGTATGGCCAGGTCGTCGGATAAACTGACTGTACTGCAGAAGAGAAAGGAACTCCGGGAGAAGAATATCGGGGTGTCGAGCGACTTGACGGCCACACAGAGAGATGAGGTAAATCAAGCGCGACAAGAAGGCTTCTTTGCCTACTTCAAAGGAGGCATGCTACACAAGGAAGTCCGAAGAGAGCCACGACAGCCCAGGCAACCCAGGGGCGGGTTTCAAAATAGGTAGTCGATCTTGGTCGCAAGATCTTGCTTCGCAGTAAGAGCTAGCTAAAAAAGAAACTACCCAACGTGACGAACTAATGCGCATGCGTAGACGTCACGACAAGAGGTGAACTAGCCACATTTCAATGGCCGACGTGTTGCCGGTTCATTCAGAAAACGCTCTATTTCGAGATACTAGCAACCCATCCAAAGAAAATAGAAGCCATGCACAGCATTAATTTATCAAAGGTGTATGTTGAATGCATTAATAGATCGTGAAACCTCCTACAGTTTACACATCGAATGCAGGTCAACACATCCACGACGAACTTTTGTCTCGAATCTTAAAAGCTAGGCACCTCTCAAGCTGCCTCGCTCAATCTACGCTCGTCTACGATTGGCTCCCTAGCAAGCAAAGAATGAAACTGCCCATTCGGCGAGATCTACGTAGATCTACCGAGATCTTCGCATTTTGAAACCCGCCCAAGGCAGCCGCCAGAAAGCACCCGCCCGCACACCCGCCCGCACACCCGCCAGCACACCCGCTCGCACACCGGCTCTGCCTCTAGGGTGGAGAGTGGCAGTGCCAGTTAGCGGTGTGGCCGGGCCCATCCAGACAACATTGTTGAAGGTACCCCACATGCGGTTGAACTTTCGCCCACCTTTAGGATGTTAATTTGGAATGTAGATGGTATTCTTACTAAGTTTGATGACCCGGAGTTTATCCAATCTCTGCAATCATTTTCATTTATATGCTTGTGTGAAACTTTCGTTGAATACTTAGTTATCTGACCGTTTCAGTGAGTTTGTGCCCTATCTTTTGCCAGCAAAAAAACTGTCTACTCGTGGTCGTAGATCTGGTGGTATACTTTGCTTAGTTCATACAAGTATTGAAAAGTATTTCATTCGGCTAGAATGTAATTATGATTGCATAGTGTTTAAAGTCAGTGGTACTCTATTTGGTGTCGAGAGAGACGTTCTCCTTTTTAATATTTATGTACCACCGGTCGGTTCACCTTATTATGAGCTAAGTGTTGAATTGAATGGTATGAGTATGCTGCAAAACTGCATACGAGATATGCTTGACAAAAATGGAGATGTTGCCGTCATGCTGTGCGGCGATTTAAATGCCAGAACCGGAAAGAGTAATGCGATAGACAGTGACTTAAGTAATATGATGTCAGACATAACAAGTGAGCTGCGTTATTCTGATGACGATGTAACGAATGAGTATGGTCAGTCTTTGCTGTCACTTTGTACAGCGTATGAGTTGACTATACTGAACGGTCTATTGAATGAAGCTTCAGGAAAATTTACTTATGTTAGCTCTAGCGGAAGCAGCGTTATAGATTACCTGATAGCCTCAGCAGATATAGTACAATTGTTTCGCTCCTTGCATGTAGAAGAAACTATTTTATCCCCGCACATGAGACTTGAAGCAGTTTTTGAATGCACGGCAGAGTATAATAAAAATGGGTCATGGAATGAATCGGTCCAAACAAAAATTATTTGGCAAAATCAGTCTGCACAAACTTATGTTGATAATCTTCGGGATGGTTTGAATATGCACGATGTGAATGAATTGGCGTACGATGTAAATCTTGATGTAGACAAAACTACTAGAAAAATTACTGATGCGCTCGTAAATGCGGCAGATTTTCTCAAAAGAACGTTCAGGGGGACAGCAGAACGGAAACATCGATGGTTTGACAGGGAATGTAAGTTTAGCAAGATGATCGCCAGAAAAAATCTTCGCAAGTTCATGAGCAGCCACGTAAAGGAAGACAGGATAGTTTATCTAGACAGTAGGAAAGCGTATAAGCAGCTGATACGGCGCAAGAAAAATGAATATAGACGAAGGACCACTGAAGCAATAACATCTCGTATTAGCGATGCACAGCAATTTTGGAGACAAATAAAAATTCTCAGTAGTGGGCATAGAACCCCCACTGGCATAATTCCTGAGGATTGGGTAAGGCATTTTCAGAATATAAGTGTGGCTGCAGTTTCTGAGTCGGAATTGGGGAATTCTGTTTGGAGCATAGAGGGAAAAGGTTCGGATAGCTTTGATGTTGACTTGTTAGACGCAGACATTACAGCCACTGAAATAAATGACGCCACACGCCACATCAGGGGAGGTAAGGTGCCTAGTACAGATGGTGTCTTGGCTGATATGATCAAAACTGCATCTGGTGTCCTACTGCCGTATCTTTTGAAGCTTTTCAATGGTATCTTTCAAGAGTCAGTGTTCCCTAGTCAATGGGCAGAATCAATAATCGCTCCCCTACACAAGAAAGGTTCAACCAGTGATCCTAACAATTATCGTGGAATCTCATTGATTAGCAACCTTAGCAAAGTCTTCCTCCACATCTTGAAAAACAGATTGCAACATTGGGCAGAAGCATATGACATTATCGGGGAAGAACAAGCAGGCTTTAGAAGAGGGTATTCTACTATTGATAACGTTTTTGTGTTACACAGTGTGGTACAGAGGTATTTATTTTGTCATAAAAAATTGTATGTTGCATTTATTGATTTCACTAAGGTGTTTGACACCGTTGATCGCCAGACTTTGTGGAAGGTTCTTGCACAACTTGGTATGACTGGTAAGATGGGGAGGATGTTGCAATCAATATATGAACGTGTGAAAAGTTGCGTCAAGTGTGACGGAATGACGTCTGACTTCTTTTGCTGTCCTGGCGGCTTGAAACAGGGCTGCAAATTGAGTCCGTTACTATTTTCCTTGCTGATGACGTCACTAACTAAAGAAATAAAAGAAAAGGGTAGGCATGGGGTCCAATTGGTTGCCAATGGTGAAGAAATATTTGTACTTTTGTTTGCGGACGATGTGGTACTGCTTTCGGATACGGTTCCAGGATTACAGAACCAAATACGTAACCTCGAGGCTGCTGCCGAGAGGCTGGGTTTGAGTGTGAATGCACAGAAGACCAAGGTGATGTCATTTCGCTTGGGGGGTCATATGGCAGAACATGAGAAATGGTTCTTGAGAGGACAAAAACTTGAAGTTGTATCTTCATATAAATACCTCGGGGTGACACTGTCGACAAAGGTCTGTACAAACGCAATACTAGCAGATTTGGCATTTCGAGGGAGAGTTGCGGTCTTGAAGATCATAAAGACATTACGACAACTGGTACATGTGACACCCCAAGTACTAAACAAAATTGTCGATGTACAGATTCAGCCTATTCTATTGTATGGATCAGAGGTATGGGGAGTTGACGACTGCGAAACAGTAGAAACTGTCCATCTGTTGGCATTAAAGCAATATTTAAATGTAAGTTCTAGAACTCCCAATGCTCTGGTTTACGGGGAAACGGGAAGATACCCTTTATATATCAATGCGGTACTGAGGTCTGTCAAATATTGGTTTAGAATACTCAGAATGGAAACTAATAGGTACCCACGTATTGTGTACATGTCTATGTTGAATAACTTGGGAAGCAATAACTGGGCCTCTAAGATCAAATGTATCCTTACTAAATATGGATTGTCAGATATTTGGACATCACAGACAGCAGCCAACGAACGTGTAGTTTGGAAAACACTAAGAGGAAGACTCATTGAAGAATTTACACAGCAGTGGTGGCTTAAGTTAGGTACGAGTCCACGATATTCCGTATACAAAGCATTTAAGCTTGTCTTTGGAGCAGAAAGATACCTGTCAGAGCTGGACAAAAAAGTATTTAGAGACTGCATGATCAGATTCAGATTGGGAATAAGTGAGCTGTCCATACATAAGAATAGGTATAGCAAAGACAATTATGAAACTTTGTGTCCCAATTGTAGGGAAAAAGAGGAAGACGAAAGGCACTTTCTCTTATTTTGTCCAGCGTTGTATGATTTACAAATTAGATACCTTATACCATATGTCAGAGAAGAAAGTGATGATCCATTCGTACAACTTCTTAGTGATAGCGATACAAATGTGATAAGAGGGGTCGCCACTTACCTTTACCATGCGTTAAAGAGAAGAAGGGAGGCAACATTACATGATATGCAGAATGGGTTTTTCCTCGATTGAGCAAAGATCGTAACAAAAGTTCATTGTAGCGCTCCCAGCGTATACTGTACATTACAAATAATCACGGAGGTACAGCATATAGATCGATTGTATCTTGTACGAGTACGTTGCAAAACTAAAGTGTATAAATGTACTTGTGATGGGCCGCAGGCCTAGACAATAAACTTGTTCGTTCGTTCGTTCCCTCGACCTTTCGCTCTGCTCTCAAAAATCACCTCTTCTTGAAATCGTTCCCTGATCCTGTCTAAGTTTCTTCATCTTCCTCCCCTCACTGTTCTCTTTGTACTAGCTTGCCTAAGCCCCCTACAACCCTCCTATCTCTCCTCCCCCTCTCCCCAGTTTCATGGTTAAGCGGTGACGCTGTACATCAGTTTGTCGAATGCCTGAAGTGAATGTCTGACTCCTATGTTATTAAGTTTATTAAGTTACCTTTGAGGTGATTGACTGTTATTGCATTTTGTAATCGTTGTGTATGTATGCGCCTTGAGCATGTCTTAACTCATGGTAAGGCGCTATATAAATCCACACAATATTATTATTATTATTATTATTATTATTATTATTATTATTATTATTATTATTATTGTGTGCTGAGCAGCTATACTTCACCGACGTAAGCAGAATCAAAAACAAATTCTGCACACAAAATGGCAGCAGAGAGAATTAGCACAGTGCGGAACTTCCTTTATTTATGGACAGACTTCAAAAGTTCCTTAAGGCAGTTAAAACATTTTTCATCTCAAACAACGATACACAAATTATTCATCTTTTACTTGACTGATTCATTATGGCAAACAAGAGGGGAAAGGGAGCGGTGGTAATAGGTGGGGGTTATGACAATGGTGGTGGGAGGATGTGAGGAGATAGCATTGATTTTCGCGCTGTCAAACCTATTTCCATTTACCAGGCTGAATAAATGCAGACTTATTCACTGCAGTTGACGCAGACGAGAGTGATAGCGGCATCTTTGGAGTGCCTAGTTTGAGATAGTTCAGAAAATTTCTGAACCGCTACCAGTATCTGCAACAAAATTGTGCATATGTTTAATTCGTTGAAATTTTTAAATTTGTTTATTTGATACCTCCGTAATCCCATTTTCTCGTAGGAAACGTAGAGTAGCAAACTCTCATATACGTGTAGTAATGGTTACGTAACAGCGATGGATGTCATAATCAACTCATCCCTGATAAGCTTATCTTGTTGTACTCGGACAATACGCTAGATGCGGAAAAGTGCACAGCGTCCTGAATACATACAAAACAATGATGTAAACAAGGACATGATGACATGCCCTTTTCAAAGACAACATTTAATGAATAACACATGTTGCAATTACTAACTCTACAGAGTGACTTCTTGCAGATGTACCAGTATGAGTGCATGTGTGTAGTTTTTTACTTTGTCAAACAGCCGCTCTTGTGTGGTTTTTTTCCCTTCATCAAAGTAAGGTGTCGAACCCTTCATTCCCAATAGGCGTTAATGGAACTCACATTGCTAGAAAAATAGTGTGAAAACAAGCTGTCAAGTATACAGAGCTGTCGACACTGTCCAACAAACTGTCGCTCTGTAGCGCTTTATCAACATCAAAACAGGCGTCTGCGCTTACCTGTCGCGCAGTTAACGCCGTGACCCCGAAACATTCTTTTTAAAAGAGTGATATTGCAAAGCATGTGGATGTAAATATGAAGTAATATTTCCTGCCAATAATATATCTCTTCTAGCAATACATAGGAAAACGTCAACTGGAGCAAGATGGGATGGAAGCAACGTTATATTTCTTGAAAGCAGGCTCACGAACTATCTAGATTTTAGTCTGCGCCGCGTAAAATGTGGCTGGCTTTTAGAACCTCCTTTCTGGAACGGGAAATGGGTTGGGTCGGTGTATGGAATGGAGACTGGGCAATGGGAATATCTGCTTTCAGTGTGGCATCAGTGGCGTCAGTATTGAATTCAATGCCCTCAGAAGGTTGGGGGGAGGGGTGGGGGTGTGGGGTGTAGGAGCATCTAAACTATGGTAAATTTTATATTAGAAGTATCCGATGGATGAATGACATGAGACGAAGAACTATAGCGACGCTACAGTTATAAAAAGGGATCCATCACAGTGATGACATTCTCTCTCTCTCTCTCTCTCTCTCTCTCTCTCTCTCTCTCTCTCTCTCTCTCTCTCTCTCTCTCTCCCCCCCCCTCTCTCTCTCTCTCTCTCTCTCTCTCTCTCACACCCCTCTTTTGGCGAAGAGTGCCAAAGATTAAACAAAAGATTAACAACTACGATGAAAATGACAATGATGACAACGACAATGACAATGACGTCGACGACGATAACGATGACGATGACAACAACGGCGATGATGATGATGATGATGATGATGATGATGATGATGATGATGATGATGATGATGATGATGATGATGGTTGTGGTGGTGGTGGTGGTGGTGGTGGTGGTGGTGGTGGTGGTGGTGGTGGTGGTGGTGGTGGTGGTGGTGGTGGTGGTGGTGGTGGTGGCGACGGCGGCGGTACGACCTACGAGCAGTTGTTCGACGTACTCCGATAGAAGTCATTTTACAGCGCGTGTTAAAATCCCAATTTGTACTCTACGCTGCCGTGGCAATGTTTGTTCAAAGTGAATTTATTTTGTGGCCATAAAGTAAGTCGCTCGATTCAAGAAGCCTCGGCCGTGGCAGTACTTTTAAGTGCATGTGTTTATTTCTTATGAAACATAGTTTGAACTCAACATCACTTTTTTCTTCTGAGAAAGTGCTCATTATTTAAGCAAGTGGTCTTAAAGGGAATGCTTTTTTACCTATTTGGCCGACTTAACGATGTGACCCAAACGACAAAGCAAACCCTCAGTTACGCTTAAGGTGGAAACGTTTCTGGCCCGACAGATTCCTCTACGCGTCACGAAATGCCGTCGGTCACCGAACTCTCTGAAATTTCATAGACATAGCGTTCAAAGAGGCTAAATCTGATACGATTTAACTGCATAAAGCTTGACACGAAAAATATATTATGCGTTGGACTTTAAACACGACATGTGCATGCTCGATACCCATAGATACTTTATTTGTGAACGTATTTGATTAAAAGTGTTGCTGTAGATACAAGACGTTGGTGCTGAGTTACTCTAGATTTGGACGAAAAAGATGCCGAACCCCTGAACTACAATATAGCGTTGAGTCATTTTAACGACCTCCACAATGTTCGCACCTTCTCTCTAATGAGAACGGGTTCAATAAATCCCAGATTCTTCAGAAAAAGCACGTGGACTCTTGCTTCTATCTAAGAACGTTTGCTGGTCAGCTTTGAATACTGAACTCTTTTTAAGATGCACACAAGACAAGGGAACGCTCCCAGAGCGACAGCAAGTCGTTTGTCGTCAACTCTGTGCTTTGTGGCCGAGCAGTGCGGCATCTGGAGTCGCTGGTGGTTGGCTCTTGCAGCGGCCGAGGCTGTGCACATCCCAGAGTTGCATCCCGGCGCAAGATGCTCAACTCACATCGATTCTCCCCACCCAGGAGTAAAAGGAGTACCTGTGAGAGTTGAGATAGATAAACAATTTGTTCTTTCATCCGCAGCCTGGTTGTGTGCTACCCAGGGAGAGGCGCTGGCGCTGGAGTAATGATAAGAGTATCTGGAAGACCAGGGGTTAAGTGTGAGATTTGAGCACCCATCAGCGGGTGAAGCTGCAGTAAAAAAAGTACCGTTACCCTTTTCAATCTTTGATATAGTCAAGAGTACGCAGGTGCTGAGTACGCCGATTTCACTACCCTACCTCAAAACAGAGCCTCTTTCTCCTCACACTGTCAACTCACACAATCCACACTTGTTTCATGTTGTTGACAAAAGATGGATGTTTCTGCACATGTGTTTGATGCTCAATAAATCTTCTTCAACTTTGATGTTTTTCATGTTTTGCGCGAAAGATTGAATGCTGTCAGTGAGAGAAAGTGTGACATTGTGTAAAGTTGAGTTAAGACGAATGCTAACCTATAAGGTTTTATTTCATTTCTTCTTGACCTAGGAGCAAAAATATCATTAATACTTGGATATTGAAGCTGCAATAAAGTTATTGTGTTGAATAGTTTATCTTTTGTGGCTCTTTTTCTGAATGAGTGGTGGTGTCAAGTTAAGATTAGACTCCAAAATGTCTTCTTCAAATACAACTAAACTAATGATTACATTCAGTTTTTTTTCTGTACAGTTTATACATCACCTAATGCATCATATTTATAGGAAATGAAGAGTGTATCATTACTGCACCAGAAAGTTTATTTTGAAATATTTGTGTCACACCAATACTCATCACCTCTGTACTCTTGACCATATGCGCACTCACGCGACCGCTTTGTCAATGACTGGTCTACCTGCCGTTTGAGCAATTAATGAAGAAAGCGAGTGGAAGCAATCATGGATATTATGTTTTCACATTATTTTCTTTGAACACTATTTCTCGTGACCCTAAATAAAAGGACCCCTCGGTTACTTTAACCTCTTAGCATTGTCGTTCACCTTGTAATCCCCAAAGTGAGACGTCCTGAAAGGAAAGTCTCTTCGATCAGCGGTAATGCGCTTTCGCGCCACGGCGAATTCAAGCAACTCCAATTGGAAGGTCGTACGGTGCTAAAAGCAACGGAAGACTTCTACTTGCTGAATTGGGCCCGTTCTCAAGGAGATGTCAAGCTGCAGTAGATTAAATTGCACCTCCACCAGCGACCATTCATCTCAGTGCCTTTGTGAATGCGAAAGTGGGGCAAGAAAACAAAAATAAAAAACCCTGGAACGTTGTCGTGTTGTTTTGAATTGTTCAACGGCACATCGTGGATACGATTGCTTAGGGATACATTGCAACACTCTGTCTACATCTCCTTCGGTAACGCACACGGACGCAAGAACTGAGACAAGTTTCACCATGTCTAACTTGCGCTGACGTCGTCCTCAGTTTTTCTGGTGTGGTTGGACTCTTTAACTGTCTTCACATGGTTCACCAGTCCCTTTCCTAATTGACATGAAGACCGCTTTGGGCGTGTCTTGGCTAAGATGTACATTCCCCTCATGCTTCAAAGATGGCATATCACGGCTGCCGTTTGATGCCTCATGCATCACTTGGAACCCGTGATCATGGAGCTTTTGATCCAGCTTCTGTAGCTCGCCTACTGATCGTTCTAGCTTGCCATCTGATAGAGGGGGTTATCTAAATGCCAACACCATTTATAAATATCCAACGTGGTTCCCATTTGTGGTTCAATGACTTGTAGTGATATGAAATGTCTGTCAGCACTTTTGTCGTAACAATGTTCTGGATAATACGTCTGTGTTCCCTAGTGTATGACAACATTGCATGATGCCAGAGTTTATACTTATTTGTTGACTTGGGACCATTTTGAACTGATTTCCTCCTCTGTACAAGTGTCATTTGCAAAACTCGGCGTTGATTACTCGGTGTGAAAGCACGCTGTTGTGTTTCACGAATGTCGCAGAACCCATGGGAAAATATATTTGATGTGGAGGGAAGCAGCATCCTCATCATCAATCAACAGCAGGGGTAGCAAAGCGTTACACACAGGTCCAGCATATGTGAAAGTAATCGAGATCTATTAACCGTCGAGTCTTGTGGATGACTTATCTCCTCAATCCCCATTTCCCCGCTTTGTGATCTTTGCCACATCGGCATAGTTGATGAATCGACATCTGTACGTTCAGTTTTTCCGTGAAGAGGTGTGGGGAGACAAACGGACAAACAGGCAAATAAAGTAAATAAAGACAGGCAAGTGGTTAAATGATAAACACCCAGTGGCATGCATGCACGCACTCATACGCACGAGCACGCATGAGCACTGAGCACATGCACGCACATGTTCAATGCCTGTGATTGAGATATGGAAACATGGGGATGGAGAGGATTCACAGAGAGATTAGGGAATCATAGAGCGTCCTTCAGGAATTCCGGTTAAGAATACTCTTCTATGTAATGAGGATGCGCGCGCATCACGCATCACGATCACGATGTATGGAATCGAATTGGGTCACATTTCACAAAATAGCCGTCTGACGATTAAATAACCATACATTTAGCATCAGACTTTCCATTTACCCATAAAATAAGGCAAGCATCGCATAACTTGATGTTTTGATTAACTAGTAAGGAAAATCGAGCAATTTAAAATGTGAAGCGTGACATCTTTTGGGTCGCCGTAGTCGAAGCAGTTGGTCGACTAAACTACGCCTGAAATGTTTACTGTTTGTCAGTCAAGCCATTTAATTTTACAAATCAGCAGTTGAAACGACATGGTATCATTTTCTTGTGATTACAGTAACGTTAGGACAACGGAAGAATGCAAAAATACTCACCGACAAGGAGTCTGGCAAAACGTCTGTTTTCAAGGAATACGTTCCAGCAAAACTTGTGAATTACCATATCGCAGAAACCGGATGTCACGTGACAGCACAAGGTGTGACGTAGAATGCAAGAATGCCTCATTACGATAGAAAATTATTCTTAACCGGAATTCCTGAAGGACGCTCTATGTTACCCTATTGACTGAGAAGCGTGCAATACTTTGATTGTCACAACACAAGGATCGCTAAAGAAGAAATGGCTCACCTTTGCTCTGCCTGGTCTTCCTGGTGATTTCGTAGAGGATGAGGCAGTAGGAGGCGGAGATGATGATGAGGGGAAGGAGGTAGACGGCGATGATGTTGAAGAGGTTGTAGGCGAGCTCGTGCATCTCAGACGGGAAGAAATTGAAGGTAACGCACTGTGTGAACCACGGGAAATCAGGATGAGCCTCCACGTGGAAAATCACGCTCTGCAATGGAGAACGCAAAAACCGTGGTAGAGAGAGATGAAAGGTAAGTGTCTCTGACGGGAACAGATCAGAGGACGTGCGAGGTGTTAGCGAAATTGGAGCTTAGCGGTTCAAGCCGTTAACTGCAGGCAAAGCGGATGGTACGCGGACAAGATAACAGTTATGGCAGCAGGAGGGCGATGAAATGATCAAAATCGGAATTTGGCTCAGAAAGTAAAAGTAAACATAAAACCCGACACTTGAAGGAGCTTTTATGAAAAAGGAGAGATAGAGTCGGATATTTCTGTTTAGGTCTGGCGATATTTCCACTGCTTTGCCTGCAAAGTGCTAATTTTAGATTTTGTGGAAGACGTTGCTATGCAGCATCACAGGACATAAGGAATGAAAACAAATCAAACTTTGAATGTGATCTTGATGAAAAGGAAGCTCGCATTTCTGAGGTACATTAGGTAGAACAAATATATTCGTTGAAATGAAAAGATAAAAGATTCGGGAGTTAAAAGAAAAATACGTTGGCGCCAAAATAAACACTCTCGTGCACCAACAGTGAAAATAAGGCCCTTGATATCTCAAGCGAGGAGATTGACTTTGGATTGGAGGTTACGGTGGGGTGGGGGCGGAATGCAAGACGCAGAGCTGGTGGCTCACAAAGAGTTAATCAGTTTGTAGTGGAGCACTCGCTACGTCAAGATCCAGGTAGCGGAGAAGTAGCACTGGTGGCACGGCTTGTTCTTCCCCAAACCAGAGTGGAGAGGTACTTCTACCTCCCTCGAGGCGCGCTGGAGCTAGGTCGTGCTGCACGGAGAGTAATTGGGAAGACATGGCAAGAATGGGAAATGCTGGCCACGAGACTTCTTTTTCCCGGTAGGCAGGAATGCCTTCATCGATCGCTACCCCCAGCAAGTGTGAGATAAGCGTTGACCGGCGACCAAATTCGATCATGACCTGTGCGAAGGACCGCTTCCCCCTCTACTATCGACACACGGTTTGCCTGATTAGGGTAATTTGCGTCTTCCATGTCTCAGCGCAATTAAACACCTCGTGCATCGTGCAGCGGTCACAGCTCTACCTAGCATTGTCTGTGCAGGTCTATTAGTGATTCTCGACCGCTCTTCCGGGGCAGAGAGGAAAAGTCATCTCTTGTTTCCCATGAATGCCAAGCAGGCGTGTTTCGCTGCCACGTAACTTTTGTTCATCCCAACGGCACGACAGTAAGTCCACATCGAATAGCCTGTGCACTGCGTGTTCCTCCTCGGTTTTCTCTCGGTAATTACTGGGCACTGACTTGGGACACAACAATCTGCGTGTTGGACCTGGCAACTGAATCAGGAAGTAGAATATCACAAACGAAAATAGCGATCGACAAATTAAGAAATACAGCCCATACTCAATTTGATCCTGTGCGCACATAAAACCAGAAATTAATATTTAGATCTGAGAATAACAAAACATGTTCTAACTACAAAAGATTCTCCCCAAAAGTTTATGACTGACCAGTATTACGTTTTTGGTGGGTTTGTTTGAAAGTATTCCTGTCTTCCTTCCGTTTCATTGTGTAACCGTTTCAGATGAGCACTTCGCAATTCCAACTGCGTCACGAGCCTTATAGGCAAGATTAAAGAAATGTTCGTCTGAAATAAAACCCCTCCCCGATCCATCCAACTTGATTTATGCTGGGTTTGTAACAGAGACTTGTTTTGACAATGAGATTATGCAGAAAATCTATGGAAAGAAACAACCGCATTTCGAAATCAGAAGAAAAGCCAATCCTCGAAGCAAGATCAAAGAGTGCGGTCCGTAGCACATGGAGCTGATGCCAAGTAGAAACGTCTTTGGGGCATTCTCTTGATGGTCTTCTGTCGTGCGGCGGAAAGAAAAGGTTTGTGAATACGACTCTTGGCTACTTTCTGACGCGCCGCGCCCGTACTTCCACACGCATGCCTATGCAAAAGATGCAAGGACAGATCTCATCCAGGAAGACACCACAACGCATATTTTGTTGCCTCCGAAACTCGTGAAGAAATTCCTGCATCAAAATGTTGCTGCTCGCTTTCAAAGAACGCGGCCACTACTGAGTAAATCTGTTCTAATAACCAGCTTCTTTTAATATCGGGTGGATGTGGAAAGCATTTCTTTTGCCAAGTATTAACCCTACATTTACTTGCATGTCACGTGCGGTGCATTTCCCAGGGAAATGGAGTATGGCGTCGGTTGTAGGCCTACGAACATCAATAACTAGAAAGAGCTCATATTTAAATCAGTCACGGTGAATACTGTCCTGCGTTGCACGCACCCCACGCCATGAGTGCCTGTGGGTTGGGGGTAATGACTCGTGAAAGGTGAACGACTTTCAAATCGAGATTAGAATTGCTCCTACTCTGCCCATTTCCTGTGATTTACAGTCATTGGCTTCGAATATTCCGCACAGGCTGAAAGCCATAACTTTTCATTCCTTCTATTATGTTATACCCCAATCCATAGATCTCATGCTACGTAAAAAAGAATGTAAGAGTTGGGTTAGATTGTTCAAATGGAAAAATTAAGTTTATAACCATTTTCTAGATCGTGGGATCCTGTAATATCGTAATGAAGCGAGTACGTGTACGCTTTCGAGCGTCTATGTGCATGGGTACCTTGACGCAGGACGTTGTCTTTTCGTCTATGTGTGTCTGTGAGACTATAATTATGTGTGCATTTTGATAAGTAAGTGCTCACGAGTGTACACGTGCGAGTGACTATGCAGCAGTTTTTGCACATCTAACAAATTATGTTTGTAATCATCTGTGTGAAAAATCCAAATGCAAATTTTGTGTGATCTACTGCTATCTTCAGAAAAATTCAAATCGCTGATTCATTAGTCATAAAAGCAATAACGAAATTGTCTCCTTCAAATTCATTTTTATCTGCGCGTCCAAAGACCATTGATGCAAGCGTAATGTCCCCTGATTTGCTTCTTCCGACAGAAAAAGGTTCACTATACCGAAATTGTACCTTCCCCTCCAGCACTAAGAAATATAGGACCAGTGATGTGTTGCTATGATTACAGTTCATACCATCGATTCCGCCATAACAGAGGACGAAGCTCGATGGAATCCACGGCCGAAGTTTTATGGCACCCCATTCTTTCCCATTCCCAGAAGCCTGGAACCGCAACGAGCTGTGCAGAGGCGGCGGCCAAATCTCTCTCTCTCTCTCTCTATCTCTCTCTATCTCTCTCTCTATCTCTATCTCTCTCTCTTTCTCTCTCTCTCTCTGTATCTTCGACACTGCCTAAGATGGAGGGACGCCGACAGGGTTGCCAAGGTATCAAGAGTTCTACCATTCCGAGCACAGTTCTTTGGAACGTGATTGACAGAGGCTGTCAAAGATTACAGAGGTCGAAGCAAGACGATGGTGAGAGCAGGAAGTGGGTGGGAAGATGGGGGTTGGAGAGAGCGGCTAGTGAAGGCAAGTAAGAGCTGTGGGGAATGGCCTGGGGAACCTAGCGGCAAGACTTTTTAAAGCGCGAGCCGAGTATTGTGTGCGAGGTTCATTGGCACGAGGTTCATTTCGCGCACGACTGGAAGTGATTTGCGGCCGTCAGCCACAACTCGTAGACACACTCTACGTTTGTCAGGTCCAGACTGATGGAAGGCCGACCTCGCAGCAAGCCTGCCTTACTCGTTCGGCGCGTTTCTGGCATGCAGCAACTTTTCACTGATTCCAATCCTACCAGCGCAGTGACAGTGTACGTGCTGACGTACGCGCATGTACTTGAGTGTGTGTGTGTGTGCGTGTATGTGTGTGTGCGCGTGTATGTGTGTGTGCGTGTGTATGTGTGTACGTGTGTGTGTGTTTTTTGTTGGCATCCGTCAGTCTCGTGAGACTATGGGGGTGTGCGCCAGGTTTGGTCAGTCCGGGGTTGAGAGGCAGCGTACTCTGTGGCTGTAGAGCCCGATCCTTGAGCCGCATGCTCTGTTGCACTTGTCGCAAGTGAAGTCTTGGCGTGGCTCTGTGGATGCCGACGCTATCCTCTGTCGTCTGCGTTCTCTCCTCTCCTCCCACTGCTCCCGTCTCCTCCTCTCGCTGGCCTGGATGCCAGTCTTGACGGCGTGTCTCCAGCTGTTGCGGTCAGCGGCCACCGTTTCCCAGTCTGCTGGGTTGATGCCTCCCGCCGTCATATCACGTTTACAAACGTCCTTGTAGCGGAGGAGAGGTCTTCCTGCAGGTCTGGATCCCGTGGCGAGCTCGCAGTACAGCACATCTTTGGGTATTCGGCCGTCATCCATCCTGCTGACGTGACCCAGCCATCTAAGTCGTCTCTGGCTGAGCATGGCGAACATGCTGGGAATACCTGCTTGCGCCAGTACGTCCTTGTTGGGGATGCGGTCATGCCAGCTGATGCCCAGGATCCTTCTGAGGCAACGCATGTGAAAGGTGTTGAGCCGGCGTTCTTGGCGGGAATACAGGGTCCACGCTTCGCTTCCGTAAAGGAGCGTGCTGAGAACACAGGCCTGGTAGATTTTCATCTTGGTGTTTGTCGTCAGCATGGAGTTGTCCCAGACACGCTTTCCGAGGCGGGCCAGTGATGTTGCGGCTTTGCCAATGCGCTTGCTTAGTTCGGCGTCCAGAGACAAGTTGCTTGAGATGGTGGAGCCCAGGTATGTAAACTCCTCCACCACCATAAGGGTGTGATCGCCGATGGAGATGCTGGGAGCGGTACTGACATCCTGACCCATGACTTCAGTCTTCTTGATGCTGATGGTCAGAGCGAATTCTTTGCATGCCTCGTGTGTGTGTGTATACGTGTGTGAATATGTGTGTGCGTGTGTGCGTGTGTACGTGTGTGCATGTGTGTGTGCGTGTGTGGGCGTGTGTGTGTGTATGTGGGTGCATGTGTATGTGTACGTGTGTGTATACGTGTGAGTGTGTACAGGTATGCGTGTGAGTGTATGTGTGTGCGTGTGCGTGCATGTATAAATGTGTGTGATTGTTTGAAATGTGTGTGTACGTGTGTAAGTGTGCGTGTACGTGTGCGGTTGAGCGTGTGGATATATGTGTGTGTACATGTGTGTGTGTGTTTGTGTGTGTGTGTGAACGTGTGTGTGCTTGTATACGTACGTGTGTGTACATGTGTGCATGTGCGCGTGTACGTGCGTGTATACGTGTGTGTGAATGTGAGTATGTGTGCGAGTGTGTACATGTGAGTGTGTGCATATGTGTGTGCGGGTGTATGTGTACACATGTGTGTATGCGCGTTTGTGTACGTGTCTGCGTGTGCATGTTTATGTGGAAAACTGTGCGCAACTATAAGCTGGTATTTTATGTCTAAGTGTATGTGTATGAGAAAAAGAGTATGCAAAATATACTTGCGCATAGGCGTGCTTGCGTTCGAGAATGTGTGTGTGTGTGTGTGTGTGTGTGTGTGTGTGTGTGCGAGTGTGTGTGTGTGTGTGTGTGTGAGTGTGTGTGTGTGTGTGCGAGTGTGTGTGCGAGTGTGTGTGTGTGCGTGTGCGCGCGCGCGGAGGGTGGACGGATGGACAGACGGATGGACGGACGGACGGAGGGACCTGATGTCACAGAGAAAGCGGGCATATTCGTGTGCCTTCTGTTGAGTAAACTGGAGCGCTTGCGTTATGCTTCACGTAAACACAGATAAGTGAGTCTACGTGTGTCATGTTTACGAGCACGTGACGAGTAATCTTCTCTCACTCTTCCGACCACAAGATGTTAAAGCTTGTGAATGAAACAAACTACTCGGTCTGAAAAAGGAACGAGGTAACACACACTGTTTAGAAGATAATAAATCGTGGTTTTACCTGGCTCGACATCCTGAGAGAGAAAGAGAGAGAGAGAGAGAGAGAGAGAGAGAGAGAGAGATTATTAGCGATAGTTCTGGCTCAGACAGTGAAAAGTATTTGGAGACACAGCCTGTTTACTTCAGTTCGGATCACGTTTCCTAATCAGCCACGGAGAGAAAGTTTCTTACATCGAGGTATGATCGAGGTATGATCGAGGTGTGGCGAGTATGACAATTCAGCCAAGTTTTCCCACCTGGTGTGTTCTCTGCATTCCGCTACTTGCCATAATAATTATCTTTGCCGTAAAGTCTTGAACGGCAAAGTTCTCTTCGGGAGCCTCGAAATGTCTCAGAGAATATTAAGGACCCCGGTTAAAAAATCGAGAGAGAGAGAGAGAGAGAGAGAGAAAGAGAGAGAGAGAGAGAGAGAGAGACCGACCGACGGACGAACGGACGGACGGACGGACAGAAAGAGGGAGAAAAAGAGAGGGAAAGAGAGATCAGCAACGCTAAAATGGTCGAAGTCGGATACATTCGGGGACACTGTACCCGGGGTACTCTGTCCCCGGTGCCACTACACCCCAGTTTCAAATCTCGGCCTTACAGTCACGTGACTCGCACACCCGGGGAGTTATGCTAAGATCCGACCGGGTTAATGTATCTGAGTTTTGCGACAAACGTCTTGCTCGGTGGTACTGTACTCCGTGCACCTTAACGGTCCGCGTGATTCGGGTGTAATCTTAAGCTAAACGACGTTTATAAATGTCCGGTTTTCTGATATTAAAATTGAGAGATAATAGAAACTGCTGCTTGTTGGCAGTCTCGTTCTCGTTCAAATGCCGAGATTTGAAACTGGGGTGCAGTTGCACCGGTGTCAGAGTACCTTGGGTACAGTGTCCCATCGGACAGAGTACCACGGGTGCAGTGACCCCGAATGTATCCGACTTCGACCATTTTAGCATCAGCAACGGGTGTCAGCTACTAAAAATAGTTTTATATTCTCTTCATTCATGACCTTTTCCGTAGTTCCCTAGTCAAGAATGGAGTTTGGAAATATGGGATGGTTTTTCATGTTATATTCCGCCAAGTGGTCTCTTTTTCTATCGTGACTCCTACGTATTTTGTTCCAGAGTGACTTGTTTACTAAGTGCTGGCAGTCAAGTTCATCGTTCTTTGCAGTGCATAAGGGGATGGGGCTTGTATTTGGTTTCGTTCGTTGCGTGCTTTCATGACACAGATCTCCTGTTTTGCTTAAATGGCGTCGTTTCTTTTGCTGCATGACTGCAGCCAACTCCATTGGTCTGTGCCAGAATACATCAATCACACTAAATGCTGCATCCTGCCATGTATTCTGTTATGTTATCTTTTCTCGAGTACGCCTATTGTTCCTTCGCAAAAAAAAAGAGCTTTGCTATTTGCAACACGTCCTCAGATGATCCGTATATGTAACGAAAAACTTCGTCACAGATTCGAAACATATTGTTGTCCGGGGTCTCGGGATTGAGAAAAGCAATAATCGATATAATTTAATACCACAAAAGGCACATCTCTGCTTTTGGATTCAACGAATGATGTAGGTTACTGCATTCTGGTTTGGTTTCACCTTTGAAAAAAGAGCTCGGGATTGCCTGTATTGCCGTATCCCAGTGACGCAGGACTTGACCCCATTGCTGTTAGGAAATTGTCGCGCAGCGGGCGGGCGGAAGGAACCTTCCCAGAGATGACCCTTCGAAGAATGATTGTTCCCTGACTTAATTTTGGCGTGGCCCAACTTCCACTATATGGCATGTTATCACAGGTGACACCCAAAATATATAAAGTAAGAGCGCAAATAAAGTCACTGCAAAATGATTAGTCCAGAAAAAGATTAATGCCATTATTGGTAGTGGGGATTATGAGTGTGGAGGTGGGGGTGAATGCGTGAGGGTATATGCAGGGGGTTTGCCCGATGGTTCACATAAGCGAATGTGAGGAAATTAGCCTCACATGTAATTTGCATTGGAGGAGTTTGCACTCAGCACCCTAATGAGCTTTCCGAGAAGAATAAACTCTTCTGAACGAACAGTTCGGGAACAAATGGGCTCCTCCGAAGTAAACCAAAACGCAATAGGGAGATTTGCATCAATCAGCGCCACATACACAAGCTCGGTTCAATAAGGTCGTACATATCAGCTCCTACAACGATGCTGGTAAGAGCAGCCACCGTATCTTCAGGACACGCAAACGGACCCGATACCTCAGTTAAGGCCCATTTTGTTCTATACGCTAGACACACACGTTAGTACACCCCACGCCATCCCTATGCATTTGATGTTGATCATCATCGGAGCGGACATCGCTGGAGAAATCCTAGGGGGATGGTGTTGGATCCTGTGGAGCTTCTGAGCAAAAAGCTCAGGTCACACGTATCACGTCTCTCAAGCCAAGCCCGGCGGTGCACCATCAAAAAGAAGCTGGAAAACTGAGACGAGAAATCGATGGTGAGAAATAAGTGCAAGGGCGAACACTGCTTCCCCTAATAGGTGCTCACAGACAGCCATCTGCTCCCCATCTCCGTTGGGACAGCACCGCCTCTGGGTAATTAGCTCTACGTGGCCCAGGAGAGTCTTCGAGGGCAGCGCCTGGATCAAATTTAAGCCCTGGACTACGTTCGCTCGATGCTTGCCTCTCCCTAAGGAATCGACAAGAAACGTTCAGACATATCGATCTGTCCTAGAAGATCAGATTAATTTACGCCACGATTTGATTGATGAACGCGAAGATTTTGCTATGTCCCGATAATTTTCTGATTCGTTCGACGTCCTGCTATGACTGATGTATCTCTCTCTCTCTCGCTTCCTCGTCTCCCTGAACCAGTGGTTATGAAGAGTTGCCCTGCACTCTTCCTTTGTTCCCTATCTCAGCAGAATTTTCATTGCTGTCCATTCATCGTCCTCGTTTTCATCAGTCTAAACAGGAAGAAGTACGAACTCTGCCGGTGCATACTTCCGTCTGTCCATCTACTTGTTTGCGTCTCTCTCTCTTTCTCTCTCTCTCTCTCTCTCTCTGTGTCTGTGTCTCTGTCTTTCTGTCTCTCTCTCTGTCTCTTTCTCTCTCTCTCTCTCTCTGTCTCTTTCTCTCTCTCTCTCTCTCTCTCTCTCTCTCTCTCTCTCTCTCTCTCTCTTTCTCTCTCTCTCCCTCTGTGTGTGTGTGTGTGTGTGTGTGTCTGCACACGTGAGTGTGTGTGTATATGTGTGTGTATATGTGTGTGTATGTGTGTGTGTATGTGTGTGTGTGTGCGTGTGTGTGTATGTGTGTGTATGTGTGTGTGTGTGTCTTTGTATGTGTCCCGCTTTAACTTCCCCCAGTTTATGAATCAATCAGTATGTCTGTCCGTCCTTCTGGCCCACCCGCCCGCATGCTGCCTGCCTTGCTGCCTTCTTACCTTCCTGCCACCCTGCTTGCCTGCTTGCTTGCCCGCCTATCTGCTTGCCTGTTCGTCTGCACATATATGTCTATTCTCTCCCTAGCCCCTGCATCTACCCTTGCTGATACTCATATCACCGGGAGGCGCACCATGGTTGTTGAATCTGTTCCAAACCCACCACAATCTGCAAGGTGGACATCCGCGATATGATTCTACCGTAGGCGGAACCACGCGCTGATGAAGGTGATAGTCAAGGGTAAAATTCCCATCCCTGGAGGGCCAGCTCTGCCTAAGACGTAACCGATGCCAAGACAAGACGGGTCAGAGAATGTGGAGGAGGCTCTATCCCATGGAACATAAGCAGCCTTGCTGACACGTGGGCCAGCCAAAGAAGATTACCTAATAACCTGGCCAGGATGTGCGGTGAGATAACGGAAGGAAATGCTCCGCTCTCGCAAACTGGGAACGGGAGAAAGGGTGGTTGCCCCATCCACCAGCGAGAGACCTCGAAGAATCTCATTGCGCGCAGTAAGGACTTCGGGCCCTTATCTCGGCGAAGCGGAGTATTTGTCTGGCCTCTGAGGGACCAAAAGCAATTTCGCTGGGAAAACATGATTCCTGATTACCACATGCAATGGGAAAGACAAAAGTTGGTTGCGAGTGCTGCCAGTGCAGTGGCTGCACCTGGGTAGTTTTTTGCTCCTGTGTGACCAACGGTAGGGAATAGACGCGGGTCCCATTACGAATTGATACGTTTTCCAAATACGATGTTGCATCCCGTGTGCATGTTGTAAAGAAGCTTAGACTGAGCAAGAATGTGAAAGATTACGACAAGAACGAGTCTTGTTGTAACCAAGGACTCGGTGAAAATGTAGAACTGCAGAACTACTAATTTATTATAATAATAATAATAATAATAATAATAATAATAATAATAATAATAATAATAATAATAATAATAATAATAATAATAATAATAATAATAATAATGTGTGGATTTATATAGCGCCTTACCATGAGTTAAGACATGCTCAAGGCGCATACATAAACAAGCATTACAATATACAATAACAATCAATCACATCAAAGATAAGTTAATAAACTTAATAACATAGGAGTCAGACATTCACTTCAGGCATTCGACAAACTGATGTACAGCGTCACCGCTTAAACATGAAAGTGGGGAGAGGGGGAGGAGAGACGGAGAGTGGTAGGGGGCTTAGGCAAGCTAGTACAAAGAGAAGAGTGAGGGGAGGAAGAAGAAGAAATTTAGACAGGATTCGGGAACGATTTCAAGAAGAGATGAGTTTTGAATGCATAGGAATGTTGACGGAATATTCATTTATTCCAAGTCGCTTCCAAAACAGGAAACAACATGCACCCTGGTGACATGTCAACTTTACCAAAACAGTATTAAAACTCTGTATTTTTTAGGGACGGGGGAGAGGCAGGTGTAATAGACTAGAGACTCTGAGTTGAAACCTAAAACACACATTTCTTAATTACAAAAATTAATGCTTTTCCACAGAAATGTCTCTCAACATCCCATAAGGCAGTTAATGTAGCCAGCACATTTGTTTGTACACACTCATTATTTTCAGTTACGCACGGGATGGTATCGCATGTTATCGCCCCCCTCCCCTTCTGTCTGTCTGTCTGTCTGTCTGTCTGTCTGTCTGTCTGTCTGTCTGTCTGTCTGTCTGTCTGTCTGTCTGTCTGTCTGTCTGTCTGTCTGTCTGTCTGTCTGTCTGTCTGTCTGTCTGTCTGTCTGTCTGTCTGTCTGTCTGTCTGTCTGTCTGTCTGTCTGTCTGTCTGTCTGTCTGTCTCTCTCTCTCTCTCTCTCTCTCTCTCTCTCAGCTGAAAAGACGTCTGGTCGTGGAGTTTAAAGCTGAGTGGTCCATGGTCCTAGACAATAGTGAAAGATACACTTTTCATATGATAATAAAACCTATCTGGATGAAAGAAAATTATTTAATTGCTCTAGATAAAAAGCCCTTTAGAGACGTTTTCATCAGCTTCCGGGCAGGATTTAGTGAACTGTACATCCATAAACTCAGATATTACAACGATGGTTCAGATAAAGTATATATATGCCCCGCTTGCAGAGAAGAAGTTGAATGTGAAGTGCACTTTCTCCTTGCTTGCCCAGTGTATGAAGACTTAACACAGAGATATGCCTCCATGCTTAGTAACAGGTACACAAGAGAAGAACAGGGAACTTTATTGTCCTCACAGGACTTTGGAACAATACGTTCATTGGCTTTGTACATGTACTATGCAGTTAAGCGAAGACAAGATGCTGTACAGATTGCTGCTGCAGATGAATCAATTTTGTAAGTTGTAATAGGCCCATGGCCTAACAATTAAACATTCTTTCGTTCGTTCGTTCTCTCTCTGTCTTTCTCTCTGTCTTTGTCTTTCTTTCTCTCTCTCTCTGTCTTTCTCTCTGTCTCTGTCTGTCTTTGTCTTTGTCTGTCTTTGTCTGTCTTTGTCTGTCTTTGTCTGCCTTTCTCTCTCTGCCAGTCTCTGTTTCTCTCTCTCTCTCTCTCTCTCTCTCTCTCGCTCTCTCTCTCTCTCTCTCTCTCTCTCTCTCCAAACAGTTGTTTTTCTGCTGCGTGAGTCTGCCGTGTGCCTTTTTTCGAAAGTGGTAAAGAATTATGTGAAATTCCGAATGCATTCTTTACAGTGTCGTAAAGACTCCGTGTTTGAACGCACACGCAGTGCACTGCATGGCCACTGGTCCAATGAGCGTCTGGTGTAGTGCTGTAAGTCTGCAATGCATGAGTATGCGCGCCCGATGCCATGGCAACTCGTTTGGTCCTGTGCAGTGGAGTCGATTGAGGTCAACGTCCTGACATGACAGACCACGATAAGAGGTGGAAAAGAAGCTGGCAGCTGATAATAAAGCACAGACTGGATTCAGACACGTCCAACAATGTTCAGTTTTTTAATTGCTTATTAAAGCGATGACAGTAAAAACGATGACAGATGAAGATGTTAGCATGTATGAAAATCTAACCAGAAATAAAACTAGCAACATCCGTACTAAAATATTCATCAAGACAACGGATGGTACACCCACTGATAAGATGAATTGTAAAGCATTTTTCTGTTGTGCCTGACGAAAGCTTTACAGTGGAAATATTTCGTATTGATCAAGAGGGTAGTCACATCTATGGAAAGCAATCACCGAGCCATCTGACGAGAGCCTGGAAAAAGAGAATGGCTGCTGTCCAGCGTGTTTCCTAAGAGACACTCCAGAGGGCCCACTGAGCATAATTCATTCTGCGGCTTACACCTCTGCTTGCTGAGCCACACTCAGACACATCGGCAGAGCTGAGGGACCCCGCAGTTCAAGCTTTCTCGACTCCCACGGCCCATCACCACTTTCAATACCTGTTCTCACTCTGACTTGTCATTGTCACCGCGTGTCATCGTATCAACAAGCGATCCAGATGTGGACTATGAATCGAAACAAGCCCAATATAACCCACTTTTGGGTCGCTTGCTAATGCGCAAGTAGTCGCCATTCTTCAGACACCGGACTGGATGCAAGAGTTAGGGAAAAGGCGGATACATGAAGAAAAAAGGGTGGAGAAAGATCAGAGCAATATTTTGTGGTTGCGGCAGCGGCTGTAAGAGCAAATGATGGAGGTGCTGGTGGCAGTGATGCTGGTGAAAGTAGTATTGGCAATGGTGGTAAATTCAATGGTGGTGTTTGGTCGATGGTGGTGATGGTAATAATGGCGGCGGTGGTATTGTTGGTGGTGGGTGCGATAGTGGTGGCTATGGTGGTGGGATGCTAGTAATCTTGGTGTTTATAGAAATCAGTACATGAATGTGAAACAACCTAAAGTCTAGCCCGCACATTTCTTCACGATCCACGACCTGGCGCCAATATTGATTTCCTCAGAAGAAGGCTGCTAATTATCTCTGCCAGCCTTATTCCGTGACTACACGTCGACACATAGCCGTCGTGTTCCTGTACGCCTTTTACCATGCGAACTGTTCTAACATAGTGTTAAGACGTGACCTAGTCACGTAGGAGTACCAGCTTTATAGCTGGCTTGCACTAGCAGTTCGAGAATATTGCAGTGCAAACGTGGCATGTACGGCATCAACCCCTAACTCACCCGTGGCCAAAGAAAACCCACCCTCTGTAGATACACATGAACCATCTTGCGGGAGCGGATGATAAATAATGAAAAAACGAGGAAAGAACCTTCGTCCTCCTAGCCGTAAGTGCAGTGCAAACAAACAGAGAATCTTGTTCCCGCTGATAGCGATGTTAAGGGCGCTAATTCACTGCCTCATGACGTTTTATGACGGTGTGTCAGGTTCTTTGCTCTCGTTGGAGAAGCAAGAGGTCTTGAGAGTGTCTATGAGCTGCCTCGGGCCTCACTGGCGCCACTAACTGGATGCTGCACCTAACACAGTTCCAACGATGAACATCTGGTTCTGTCACATGGGCTCGGAGACCAAGACGAAAAGTGCCATGAAATAGGGGATATGATCTAGCACTTTTGCGCTCACTGTGACCAAGGGTACAGGGAACAGAATAGTTGCTCAAAGAGGTGACATCAAAATGGATTCCATGTGTCATTCAGCTCGTTTGCTTTGCAGACTCTTTTTGAAGAGTAAGCTTCTTTCGTTTCCTCGTGGTTTTTCTCTCTAGAGGGTAGCCATCGATTATCGTGGTTTGCGGTTTCAACCATGCAAATGCGTACAGTAGTAATCGTCTGTGGTTTTACTTCTGTTTGGATCGAAGACAACTATTTGTAATCACAAACTATCTCCAGTGTATGAATTCGCTTCGTTTCTGCTGAAGACGTCAGGAGTTGTTTTGCATGTTATGGTATGGAATCTCTATCTATTCTGGTAATACCTTTCACATAATGGCTTGCAGAAAGCATTGTCGTCAGACGTTTTCGGTGGTTCTTCTCAAGGTAGCCAAGAAGAAAAAGAGACGGAGATGTATGTGTGTGTGTGTGTGTGTGTGTATGTGTGTGTGTGTGTTTGTGTGTGTGTGTTTGTGCGTGTGTATGTTTGTGTGTGTGTTTGTGTTTGTGTGTGTTTGTGTGTGTGTGTTTGAATGTGTTTGTGTTTGTGTGTGTTTATGTGTGTGTTTGTGTGTTTGTGTTTGTGTGTGTTTGTGTGTGTGTGTGTGTGTGTTTCAAAATGCCAGATCTAATCCACAACAGTCGGCAGACTGTTCATATCTCTTTCGTGGATGTTTGATCGAGTTTATGTCTTTGTTGCGTTGTCTCAGGGAAATATCCGTCTTCTCACGAGCCGTGGACGACATGACTTGTCCCATGCTTCCTTTGTCGGTACATTCATCTGTTTATAAAAAGAAAGCACAGGCAACGCTTTGTCTCGTGTCTCGTGTACCTCCTGACCTGTGGTCCTGTCTTTTTTCTGATGGGAGACGGTGGGGTTGAGAGGAAATCCAGGCGATACATCAAGAGGTATTAACCTCGAACGTCTGCTGGTGACAAAGTGCATACTTCTCTCCCGACAAAGTCGCCCAGACTGCAGGAAATCCTTGCGAACTGGTGCCTGTGGGCCCCGGGCCACGTAACGATGTCAGGAATGGTTCAGCGTTGCCGGCTGCATCTTCCTCCTCTGTAATTCCTGGCCAGACGTATCCATTTACTGTGTGCCTTCATCTCAGCAGAGGCATCAAGGAGGATGCTATCTACGTCTAGCCGGTCCGATGATGACGTCCCTTGGTCTTCTTCCATTGCCCGGGTCTTTGGAAAAATAAGACAGGATGGTAACGTTCGCTAGCTCTACAGTACACACACACACACTGCACGCTCTGTCCCAGCCGCTGAACGACTGACCTGAAGCGGTTCATTGCGAGCAATGATATTTTGATTGCATTTTCTTCTGCATATTCGAAGGCTCCTTTCAGTTAATGTCTCTGTGTAAGTTGAAGAAACTAAAGAGATACCCGAAATACAATAACTTCGCAACACAAAAGAGTACCTCGTGGTTTTAAAGCTAATGGTGGTATTGTGACTTGAAGAGAATAAACAAAACAAGACCCACCAAACTTCACATTTTGAAACTGATCCCTTTTTCGGTTATTGCTATCCTAGCACACTCTAGTAGATTCTTCAGGTCAAAGGCCAAATTTGAAAGTGTGGACCAAACGTTGGCAAGATGGAATGCGTAGGTGTATTGGAAGAGATCACACAACTATAAAAGTTCGCACACATACAAAGATCAGGAAAGCAAAGGGCTGACAGCGACGCTTCTCCTAGTCGTGTCATCTCGCTTCCCAAATTCTACAGTAGGAAGTAGGCCGGGGTCACCAATGCCTGCGAAGCATAAAGTTTTTCTCCTGGTTTAAATTTGTCCGCGCGAACGCTAGCCGTGAACGCTCAACTCAGAACGTATTCGATAGCGATCGAAACGAACTTCTTTCCTCTATGAACGCGCCTCAGAGCCGTGCTTGCTATCAAGAAACACATGTAAGAGGGCGCATTATTCCTCAGTTTCATCAGGGATGCAGAGAGGCTTCGATTGCAATGATCCCAAAAGAGCAGCCAAGTCATCCTGAGCATATGTTTGGGTCCCGAGGATGAGACTCTCTACGGGGATGACTTGATTGCTATTTTACAGGAGGGACTTGCGGACTTGTACTAACCGCCCAAACAGATTTTCAGTTTTATCACCCGCATATTTTTAGCATGAACAGCCTCTAAGGAACAAATGAGTGGCAAGTGATCTCTCATAGAGGGTGGGGAATAAACACCATCATCGAACAGTTTGCACAAGGTGAGATTCTCGCCTTGAAAGAATACTTTCACACATTGATCAGACCTAATTGAGATTAACCAGAGCGATCGTTTCGTAATGAATTAGCTTGACGTACGACAGCAGTACATGTATAATGTACGCTTGGAAAAATTGTCTTTAGTGCAATTCAATGATTTCCAAATGATCTGGCACTTGGATCAACTTGTGTATCCCAACTATGACGAGCAAGATGTCGGCGTACAGGGCGGCGGAGATAACATTTACTGTTGACAGCTGGGAAGACTGGAATTGTTGCAGTCATGCACAATAATCTGTCAAACTTTTTCCAGAAATCAAACAGTCATGAAAACAAGTGAAATGTTACGTGGAAAAAAAACTACGTCTTGCTTCGGTACAATTTCTGGCCCATTCGTTGACTGTGATGAAAGTGTTGAAGAAGGAACATCATTAGAAGTTGAAGAATGCTGCGGTCAGTTTTTGTAGGCAAACAATGTTGCCAGCCTGCAGAGTTTTCTTAACGTACAAGGGAAGAGACGAGACACAGAACACGCTTCAATGTGAGCTGTGATCCTTTTCAACTTCTTCGCAAATGACAAGTCTCACTTTTTTCATAACAAAATTATTCCAATGAAAAGTTGGTTTGAAGTTGACCGTTGACTATCCCGCCCTTTTTTGTCTGTAGACGGCCGTCTCGCGTCAGGAGTATTACTGGGGGGCAATCATGAGCCTTTCGCATGTCCCCGTTGATTGAAGAAAAGTCGATTCCCATCACGCACGCACACAAAAACAAAACTAGAAAACCCACGCGTCGTCAAGGCTTAAGTGCAAAGATGGAAGAAATGACGAGGACAACACGAAAGGGGAAGATATACTCTGGCAATTACCATTTCTCTGTGAATATATGCTGCGTGTGTGTGCGCGCGCGTGTGCGCGCGCGTGTGTGAGTGCGTGTGCACGCGTGTGAGCGCGTTCGTACGTTGGCATTTGAGTGTACGCGCGTAACTGTATGTGTGTGTGTGTGTGTGTGTGTGTGTGTGTGTGTCCTTGCATACGTGGGGGTTCGCGTGCGCCTCTGTGAATGCAAAATTGTGTACGCGGTTTGCTCTCAGGCATCCTGTTGCAGGTTTCCAATAAATGCAGGTCGTCTGGTTCGTCTTTGCAAGATTTCTGTCGTTCTTTTTGAAAGTTACCATTCAGGAACTCTTAACATTTGGGGGAATAAACGGATAGGGAAATTTGACAACCAGTCTTTATCTGCCCATGGGTTGGGCTCTAGGTCTCCGAAGTCGATTTGTAGCACAGTGGATCTGCATCGCTCTGAATTCTACACGGAAGTAGCGTATTCATTAACGACCTTTTGTAGTCGTAGTCCTGCCATGTCTGGCAGAAGGCGAGCGATCTGGCGCATGCTGCATGAGAGGTAGAGCGAAAAGCGCTAGAGCGGCTCGAAGCCCTCACCCTATGCAACGTGAAGCTAGTACCCACCGGTAGCGTATACATGTAGACGCTGGGCGCCTTCCCGGGTCGCTTTATAGACGCAATCCCCCGACAGCCCAGCCGCTCTGGGCTCCTGGTGGATAGTGGGACATCAAGCGACTTCGAACGCATTTCGCACTCTAGACTTTTGTCCTCGTGGCCTCACCATGTCTGTCAAGCGAAGACAGGACTTATGATCGTATTTTCCTCCTCCCTTATGCCTCTGAACTTTTCTTTAAAGAACAAATGAAAGCTTTTTTCAGCATTTGTGTTGCGTTACCGGACATCTCCATTTTCTCCCGCATCATAGAGTGCAAAATAACTTGTCCCGCAGCATTCACCGATAATGAGTGACTGCCTTCGAAGAGGACAATGGAGGGGACGTTTCGAGCGAATATGTTTTTACCAACGCACACGTTCTCTAGATTGTAGACAGTTTCTCTGGTCCAAGCCTCGGAGTTTGCATAATGTCTACCGCGACTTCAGTATCCTGTCCGATTATGAAAGAGTCATAACGGACCAAACAAGCCCCCACGTCTGAGTACTTTCCAGAAAAGAAGGTAACTTCAACATACAACTCATTGGCGTCTAGGGCTTCGGCGGAAACAAATGCAGATTTACAAGAATCACAAAAACTACTTTCCTCAGCTCATATTTTCTCTTCAAGTAGTATACAGACAATGCCTGGCTTCGCGACATGCTCTCTTTCACGTGTTCGAACTCGTGTTGAAAAAGGTGTACAACGAAACTTTCCAGGAATAGTTTGTATTGATTCCAAAACATTCAATATATGCGGTGTGCAGTCATGCAAAGACCTGAGCTTTCAGCAAACTATCATGCTTACTTCTAAATACTCAATCAAAATACTTCCAATGTTCAAAGTTGTGTCAGTATCTATCAGTCGATAACCTGACCTTTCCGCAAAGCATTCCTAATGGCACAATAAGAGTGACTTGCACTTTCTTTGGCAAAGTGCCAGGGACTTGAGACTGTCTGGCAGAGCACCAGCATCTGCACAGTGTCCGCGGTGCAAAACTGCTTTCCTTCAACACATCCGTCGCCCTCACAGCGACCCCGCACTCACAAATGTCCGCAGTGCTGTTCTTAATCAGAATTTATGTATCAATACAGGATGTGTGTCCAAGTACCCGTACCTTCACACACACACACACACACACACACACACACACACACACACACACACACACAACCCCACCTCTGTCTCTCTCTCTCTCTCTCTCTCTCTCTTTCTCTCTGTCTCTCTCATTCTCTCTCTCTGTTTCTCTCTCTGTGCCTCTCTCTCTCTCTCTCTCTCTCTCTCTCTCTCTCTCTCTCAGTGACCGTTGAAGAACTTGATGCTCCAATAACAATGGAAGAAGTTAAACTTGCAATAAAAATGTGGGCAGCAAGAGGGCTCCTGGGCTAGACGAAATATCAGGGGATTACCTTAAAGTAGCTTGCAATCAGATACTCCCCTTTCTCCAGACTTTATTCTATACAATGTATGAGAAATAGTACTTTCTCAAAAGCTGGAGCCAAACGGTGATAATTCCAATCTATAAAGCAGGGGACAAACAAGACCCCCAGAATTACAGAGGTATATCCCTACTTAGCACAATGAGTAAACTTTTCTCCTCCATTTTAACTAGACGCCTCCAAAATTGGAGTGAAGAAAACAATAAGTTTGGCACAGAACAAGCAGGATTTCGAAGAGACCATTCCACAATTGATCACATATTCACACTTTATTCAATCGCAGTGAAGCATGTTTATGGCAGTGGCAGAGGAAAGCTCTATGCTGCTTTCGTGGACTACAGAAAAGCTTTCGATTCTGTAGATCACGCATGCCTTTGGCAAATTCTTAAAAAATAGGAGTATCAACTAAATATATTAATATGATCAAAGCAATGTATTCCAATATGCAAGCGTGTGTTAGATGGGACCTCGCATTGTCGGAATCTTTTGAATGCCCGGTTGGCGTAAAGCAAGGCGCAACTGAGAGTGCGATAATATTTTCCCTGTATGTCTCACATGTGGCTGACTACGTCCGCAAACACGGAAAGCATGGGATACAGATGCTACCTGGCATAGCGGAAATATATTCCCTCTTATTTGCTGATGACATAGTACTCCTATCCACCACTCCAATAGGATTACAGTGTCAGATCAATAACTTACATGTGGTATCAAAAAAACTTGGTCTAACTGTCAATACTGACAAGACCAAGATAATGGTTTTTCGACGTGGGGGACACTTGGCACGAGGTGAGAGGTGGAGTCTAGGCAGTACAACTCTTGAAGTTGTTAATTCATATAAGTACTTAGGGTTCGTCTTTACTACAAAATTGTCCATTGAAACAGCTCTTGACAACCAAGCAGTTAAAGGCAAGCAAAAAACTATTCAGTTGCTGAAAACCATGTGGCGCATCCATAGTCTCAATACATGTGTGTACTTTAAATTATTTGATGCCCAGATATTGCCTTCTCTTCTCTATGGTGCAGAACTATGGGGTCTTACAGGCCGAGACAATATAGAAAAGATACATATGTTTGCCTGTAAGCGATTCCTGAACGTAGATGCAAGATCTCCCAACACTATTGTATATGGAGAGACAGGTAGATATCATTTATTTGTACATTCTGCCATTAGAGCCATAAAATATTGGTTGAGGCTGTGCAAGATGCCGGCAGACAGGCTCCCAAAGCAAGCGTATCTTATGCTGACCTCTGCAATATGCAAAAATAACTGGTCTAATACTGTAGAGGAGCTTCTGTCAAAAATGGGTTTTGCATGTCTGGAAAAGCGGCGGTTCTGCAAATGAGATAATCTTTCTGAAAACTCTTCATCAAAGACTTCGAGACTGCTTCTACCAGGACTGGTCCTTCAGGCTGAATTATAGTGAACGTTTCTCTGTGAACACAAACAAGCGATATAAGAGTGATGAAGCATCAAACATGAATTGTCCATTCTGTAGAAATGAAGCAGAGAACGAGGAGCATTTTCTGTTTGTCTGTAACACATATCGCGAAGCACGAAAGAAATACATAGAAAAACATATAACGAGAAACAATCATATGAGACTGACAAAATTGCTAGACAGTAATGACATCAGGAAGGTGAGAGATGTTGCAATGTACATTTACTATGCTTTGAAACTACGCAACCAAATGGTTGAAATGATATCAGACCCTGTAGATATGTGATGCTGTACATACATTCTTCCACTGTTACTTCATAACTCAACGAAAACGTGTACATATATGTTCATTAAACATGAACACTAGTCAAAAGCAACTGTAAATACTTAGAAATCCAACTCCACGTTGTATACATAATCAGGTCTCCTATACACTTTTCCATTGAATCATCACTGTACATTATAACTTCGATGCTGTTTTAAAACGTGCACATATGAATGTAATCGTGTAATTTTATACTGTGGGTCGTCGGCCGAAATAAAGATGAAGTCTGAAGTCTCTCTCTCTCTCTCTCTCTCTCTCTCTCTCTCTCTCTCTCTCTCTCTCTCTCTCTCTCTCTCTCTCTCTGCCCTCCCCCTCTCATCAACCTACATGCCTACATGCCTACCTGCCTACCTACCTGCCTACCTACCTTCCTGCCTACCTGCCTACCTGCCTACCTACCTTCCTACCTACCTTCCTATCTACCTTCCTACCTACCTACCTACCTACCTACCTACCTACCTACCTACCTACCTACCTGCCTGCCTACCTACCTATCCACCAACCTACCTGTCAGTCTGTCTGTCTATCCATCTTTCTTTCTATCTATCTTTCTGTCTTTTCTTTTCTTTTTTCAGCCTGTCAGTCTATTAACATATATCTCTGTGCGCGTTCGTGTGTATGTGTATGTGTGCGTGCGCGCATGCGCGAATGTGTGTGTTTGTATTTTGTCTCCATCCCTCTTTCTGTTTGTGTGTCTATGTACATTCTTGCAGCACAATAGAACAAAAAGCGTTTTAATACAAAAAGAGCAAAATACGAAAAGAGGGAAGGGAAACGCTCGCGTTTTGGGAAAAGGATGGGTAGCGGTTCGCCAAAAGTGGTACAAAGAGCACACACGGCTTTATGCATTGGAGACCTGCAGAGCGTTTCATGCAGACCTTACTGTCGTAGTTGGGAACAACTCAAAGTTGTGAACAACGAAGTACACAACTACGACGAAGTTACCACCTAACATAGTAGGTTTATATGCACCCCACCACTGGTCGCGACTCCTGTTGGCATATGTTCAAGTGTTCTTTCTAATTGCTATACTGTTGTTCGGTAGTTATTCCCCCTTAAGGCGAGGAGATTTGTAGAAATACATTCCATGATGGAAATCTTCCTGATTTTGTTACAATAGAACATTTTTTTCAATATTAAGAAATAAGAAGATAATGGAATGCATTCTTACCAAATAATTAGCAAAATGTATCCTGTGTCGTTCTTCTTTGAGAGAGAAAAGTGATAGGCCTATCATCCATGCCAGTCTCGAAGTTGCTGCACTGGTTGAACCGGCACATCTCCAAGATGGATTTAATTCCGCTCCTCTCGGTGACATCCGCTCAAAGCAGTCTTCTCTCCGTATTTAGGAGTTTGCTTCTTTGCTGCGTAACAAATGATTGCACCTCGCGAAAATAAAGTAAATGACCAACAATAACAGGAAACTGCCACATTTCAGATGTAAAATGGATGAATCCCTCTGTTTAATCGCAATATGAGTTAATGTAAAGATTACGCAAAATAACTAATCGGGTTAGCATATCTTACTTCATCATACTGATGGAAAATATGAGTCAAATCATCCCGAGCGGAGACTTAATCACGGCACCTAACCTCAATTCTGTTTTCCATCGCTACAATTTGTACATACATGTATGTGAGTCCCCTAACATATGGAGCGTTCACACGCTTCTTTCGATGTGTACCCTTTCGATTATAACGAAACTATTACTGTTATACATAATCAGACAACTGAATTTTGAAAATCTTATTATTCTGGTTGACGCACATCCAGATGTTTGGAGAGAGAGAGAGAGAGAGAGAGAGAGAGAGAGAGAGAGAGAGAGAGAGAGAGAGAGAGAGAGAGTTGGGGGGAGGGAAAGAGAGTGGTTAGCGCGTTGGACCTACAGTCGGTTGCGGCCAGTGGGTACCGCGTTCGAAGCTGCACGGTTCCCAGAGTTGCATCCTTGAGCAAGATGCTTAACTCGCATTGCTTCTCCCCACCCAGGAATAAAACCGGGTACCTGAGAGGGCAATATTGGCAAAAACGTAGTGCGATTAACCCTTGTATGCGGCCAAGCGCCAGCATCGGGTTGGAATACTCCCCAGGGAGCGGAGTTGGTGCTGGTACCTGACTGTGTGCGTCTTAAATGTCTGTCACTATGTTTGTTGTGAGGGACCAGTGAAGATTGATCAAGATGCCCAGTGATCAGGGGGTAAAGTGTAAAGCGGTTTGAGACCCAGACAAAGGATGTAAGTCGCTATAAAAAACCACACCTTTACCTTTGTTTAACCTTTAGATAAAAACAGAGAGAGATACTGAGAGAGAGAGAGAGAGAGAGAGAGAGAGAGAGAGAGACGGAGACGGAGACGGAGAGAGAGAGAGAGAGAGAGAGAGAGAGAGAGAGATAGAGAGAGAGAGACGGAGACGGAGAGAGAGATACGAGAGAGATACAGAGAGAGAAACAGAGAAAGAGAGAGAAGAGAGAGGGGAGAGAGTGAGAGAGAGAGAGGAGAGAGAGAGTGAGAGAGAGTGAGAGGGAGAGAGAGAGAGAGAGAGAGAGAGAGAGAGAGAGAGAGAGAGAGAGAAGGAGGGGGAGCTGAGGAAAGGGGGAGGAAGGGAAGCGAGAATGAGAGTAAGAGAGTGGGTGGGTTGGAGAGAGAGGGTGAGGGAGAGGGTGGGGGAGAGGGAGGGAGGAGAGAGAGAGAGAGGGAGAGAGAGAGAGAGAGAGAGAGAGAGAGAGAGAGAGAGAGAGAGAGAGAGAGAGAGAGTCCCACAGAGACAAAGACATATCGACATAGAGACCGACGCGGGTGAGAGAACAAGCAGAGCCAGCGGACAATAAGACTAAGGTGTGGCACTGAGAAAATGGGGGGTGGGAGAGAGGAATAAAAGATTGATCAAAGTAGAAAGGTGACCTTTTAATGTCAAAGTTAAACCAGGGGCAAAATTTGTTTAAGAATAAACCTGGCATCGTCAAAATTGTAAAGTTCCCTCATACCTCGAGGATTACAATGCATTTGTAAACGCTTCTTGCTATTTAGTCTTTACCCGGCGTGCCATCCCTGTGTTGCGACTAGTCTCCTGTCACACAGTCCTTTTTATATTGGGGTTCTCTTCGCTTGCGCCAGGAAGTCCCAGTCCACAAAATCCGGTGGTCGTTTTCAAAAACTTTAGTCATGCACTGGTCGATACACAGTGATGCAATCATTAATCAGCATTACCATAATAACTTATCTCGCAAGACTGGATTTTCGGAGGACGCAATCACTGTCATCCAAGCTCTTACACGTGTCCTCTGTCTATGTCCTGCGCTCTCTCCTAGATAGCTGTATCTTACGTGTGTACTCTCTGGTGTACACCTTACTCTAGGGGCACAATCCCGTAGGGGACTCGATCACTCCTTATGGAGGACTTCACACTCGCTTATCTTCTCAGGATATCACGTCTTCTGTCTAGTGCGCTCTCACGCTGCTCTGCTTATATGCGCTTCACAGGCTGTCTAGAATCATCGAGAACTAACGAGAACAGACCAGACCGCCTCCCAGCTGCTGGAACGAAGTCATGTGACACAGCGAACGGCCACCGCACCCTGGCTACGTCATGTAACTAGGCAACGACATTGTGGAAGTTTCTGGCATTATAATCTCAAAGATACTACGATGTTTTATTATATTTCAGCAGCTTGACAACATCTGTGTAATCGTGCTCTCGGAAAGATGGGATATGTCAAAGGTTAAATAAGGCAAGTCTGTCCCTTAAATGTCGATCTCGGCCTGCATTTTTCCATTAAGATGAAAACGCCCATGAGAACCCTCAAGTGTTTTCCCCAGTCTCTGCGAGAAGTAAAAGGGGAAGATACACGTCCATTCTGGGTGTTTGTTGTCAGGCGGGCTGCAACAGGGTTGAATGGGAAAGGTAAAAAGTCGGTTTCATACGCGTTGAATGTGAAAGAATTTTGAAAGAGTATACTTCCGGTCCGCGCAATCTCATGAGTCGAGGCGAACAATCCGTGGCTGCCACTGTTATGGATTAAATAAACCCGTTTTATGCACCGATTCAGCTTGGGATAATAGCTGCCGAGTTCAGCATTCGTCCGAAACCGTAGAGGGCACATTAAGAAATTAATCAGCGACGATGTCTATGCGCTTTTGCCGTCTTGAGCCCCGACGCGACATTCCATGGTGCGTTATCCCACCATGACCTGTGTGACTACACGCCATTTTCTGCCCGTGTGACGCACGGACCGCGCCATTTGCTTCAATGCGTTCCCGGGAAGAACGCCTTCCGTGCTGGGCCCTGCCCAACATCGTCTTCAGACGACTTACTAGGCACTACGAAAATGAGCCTGCCGCTTCCATTTTGAAGATGAGATCGAAGGGAACATTTCTTAAGAAACTTCCGTGCCAGTGCACATGCGACGCACCGATTCGTGCAGATTGGCTGGGGCCTGAAAGCTAAGGCATGCCTTTGAGAAGCATCCTGACCACTGAAAGGTCATCCCTGCACACATTTCGAAAATATAGAATAGATCTGTCTGGGGTTTGCCACAAACTGGTCAGCTAATGCAAACATGCAAACATGGTAGTTTAAACATGTAGCTATGTTGATTTGATAAAAGCTTTGTGGAAAACGATTCTTTGCATGAACCGCATTGGACCACAGAGTGACTTCGGTTTTAGTGCAGCGAAGCTCGGCTGTCACATATCATTAGCATGGCCAGAGTTTCCCCAGAGCCTCAGGCCAGGCCGCCATCGGTCGTAAATGGAGTGCTTTTTCAATGATATTGTCGATGGCGACCTGATGGTGATCTTCATGCCCCTCCGTGTCCCAATGCGAATTATCAAACCGCTTCTGACTGGAGTTTGGCACGGTAAACGATCCCCGCTCCTTCCTGAAGTAACTCAAGTGTTTCGACAAGTGCTGAAGCCACAGCAGCCCGCTGTCTGTATCGACCTGGAAGACCCGGCCGGGCAAGACGCGGAGAGATGGCGTCTTCGGGGCGCTGTTAAAGGGACGCCGCCATGCCCCTGTCCACCGTCGCCTGCCAGCAGCCAACCTGGCTTGAAGACGGCTCCTCGTTTGAATTACACAGGCAGTCAACATGGCACGGTCCGTGGGCTCATTTGTCAGCCATGAAACTCGTGATGGTCAGTCATCAAATGCTAGTTGCGCTTCTGCAATAATTTATACACACTTGCCGTTTAGATCTTTTTTTCTTTCCACTTGACATATTTGAAAAATTTCACTCAAAGACCAAGAAAGTTTCGAAAAATCAAGTTTTGAGTTAAAGATCTGACGATACAAGCAGTTTTTCATTAATGTACATTAGTGTAGAAAACACTGCGGAAGCGATGTTTTCAGCAATGATTGAAACAATCATGTTGGACTAACTTGACACTGAAACTTTCTAGCCAGGACACCTCCTAGAGCGTTAAGTGCCTCAACGATGAGAGGGAAGAATGTCGATGTTGTAGGAATGCATCAGTCTACAGTGGGGTCATGACGTATGACACATTACACCGAATAATACACCCTTCCCTGGAAAACAAACAGCAGACCCTGATGTGGACGTGGAAATTAGCTGTAGCTAGACCGCGATGCCAGTAGCTCCATAGACCTAGAGCCGGTTTCGGCCGCATTCTCAACTTCGGCGGCGATGACGTCATCGTCAAGTAGGCCGGTCCGTTCTTGCTGAGGAGACGTGCGGAGCCTCGGCTACAATGACGTCATCCTCGAGTCCGATGGACGGTCATGAAGTGATGCTGGTCACGTAGTGTTAATGCGTGCTTACAAAAAGTATACGTGAGGGCGTGAGCGCGTGAATAAATGAGTGCGTGAGTGAGCGAGGTAGAGCGCGATTGAGAGTACGCGTGGATGACCGCGAACACAGAGGTGTATGAATGGGAAGGCGTGTAAATGTGTGTAAACTTTAAATGTGCATGCATATATATGTGTGCTTGTATATGCTCGCGCGTTTATGTTCATGCGTTCATGCGTTCATGCGCGCGCGCGTGCGTCTGTCGTTAAATATATATATATATATATATATATATATATATATATATATATATATAATGTGTGCGTTTGCATTTGTGGTGTTCGAGAATCAAGTATGCGCACATTTTGGATGAAAAGTGTGTCGGCGTTCAGGTTGCGGCTCGCTTTTCGCAGGTTGACAGAGGATAGCGCCCTACTTGCTATCTTTTCAACACAGCGCAAGCACGAGCCCATCAGGGTAAGTGGGAAAGGCAGGAGAAAGGTTTCGAAGATCTCAGAGGAGGACAGAACGCACATCCTCTCGTTGAAGTCCACTTGCTCGCACGAACACGCGAGTTACATGCCGGGAACGCCGAATAAGCGTAAAAACCCAAACTCGGGCTCGTTGCTGCTGAGATGGAGCTTGATGAGCTTGATGAGCTTGTCTGCATGGTCCTAGCGCGAAACAGAATCAGATTAGGCTTAACTGGGAGTGACTCTGGTATTCTGAGTACCCACCAATCGATAGCATAGGTCCACATCAGCCAGAAGACGTCCATTCAGTCTTGGAGGAATTGGCTCGTCTAGAGAGTAACTACTTCTCAATCAAATGATCAACTCTTTGCGGCAACGAAGCGACTGTATCTCAGATAGAGTTCTACTTAGCTGGGGCGTACGTCACGACGAACCGTACCAGCAAACGCCATTAAATAGGGCTGACTGGCGTCCTCTTGTGGTGAGAGTCCAGGCAAATCGCATCCCGAAGATAGGTTCTTGCACGGTAAAGGGTTGAACATAGAGCATTTAGAAAAAGTTCGTCTAATCCCCAAATCCACCGGGGGATGGCATGTTGCAAATATGTCTCCTTGGATTACCTATTAACTACAGCGAGTCGGTAGCGTCATCATTGCGTGCATTCCAACTTGAAGTGAAATAGTCGTGTTGGCAAAGTTTGAGAAAATGCACAGGGTTAACATCGATCTGAAGTACCTAGAAGCCCTTGGAAGACAAGCGCATCGAAAGCGTGAGATGTATGATCTGTCACGGGAGCACGGGGGAACCGTCGTAGGAAGTTATACATAAGAGGCGGGTTTTCCAGGCGCAATCCTAACGCATCATACGCGATCCCATCGCGGGACCAGAGGCGCGTTTCCTGTAGAAAGGTAATTATGTCCAGAGATGAGCGCTCACGTGGACAGGTTCACCCAGGTTAAAAGCTTTGAGCTTCGCGATTGCTCGCTGCGAGCGTTCATCTCGGAACGTTTTGTTACCTTTCATTTTCGAAACGAAACGCGTTTAGTCCCGCGCAAGGATCGCGCATGATGCGCATTAGGGTTGCTTCTGAAAACCAGCCGCATGTTATCGCCAATCGTTGCCAATTTTATCCGCTTATGCCGAGCTCAATGACGAGTTAATCATGGACGTACGTGCAGAGACTGTCTTTCTTTACCTTGTCGTTTCCATCCAGAAACATGGACTTGACAACGAGCAGATGCAATACATGCATTCGCAAAGGTAAAAAAATCACACGACCCACCGTCTGGCTAAAACAGTATTGATCACTACCGTGTGTCTCCGCTAAGTCTCGCTGCAGACTTTCTTCCCACTCCGGATATAACTCGATGACCCAAGGATCTTACCAAAGGAACTCGAGGGGTTTTGGGCATGTAAGAAGTGCCCCAGACATCCTGGATGGCCTCGAAGTCTTGGTTCCCAGAAACTTCCGTCTGCAGCTGTCATTGTGAGAATAACCCTCTGCCATTCCCCTCTCCTCCTTCCCCTTTCCCTTTCCCTTTCCATGCCACGCCTACGCATGATGCTAATAGGACAACCAGACACTGTTATCTGCCATGCACATGCGGCAACATTTGCCTAGACTCGACTTTGCACATAAATTTTACATTTTCGTTCAGGGAAGATGAGTGAGAGATGAGAATCTTTCCGCACTTTGGCGAAAAGGTAGCTGTTTGTTGTACTGTTTACCTGTTTAAGGGTTCCTGCGTTACGTGCATGAATGTAACAAACAAAAATGCAGATTAACCATTGCAACACTAATGACAAGTGCGCATGTAGTAGCATAACTCCCCCTTTCACTCTGGGCAACACTACATCCTCTTATTAGTTGAGCGAAGTTGCGTGCAGACACAGACTAAGTAGGCCTTATGGATGAGCAATAAAAGCCATTCTAAGCCCAGCGGAAAATATATCTTTTGAAGGGGTGATATTACGTTTGATTCCAAAATATGAGCCCAGCAGGAACAGAAAGGGAATCGCCATCCTAAATGCACTGTCAGCACGATAGTCTGCCAGTGTAAAGTTGTGGCTTCCTGTCCTTGATTCCTGTTGGTCGACATGAGAAAGACAAGATTTCGGGTTTCAAAGCAGCCTCTCGAACTAAAGAGGATCACGAATTATCTTCTTCTGTCGGCAGTCCAAAGGAAGAACCAAATTCTGGCCTTCATCCGGTCACGCCAAATTAACACCCGGGCATTCAAGACGGTCTGCGTCCGTCAGGTTTATTCATGGGACCATTTGGGTTGACTGAAGTGCACCAGGCAATCAAAGAGGAACGAGGTGTGTGGCTGGCAAATGCCAAGTGTAAAAACATAAACTCCTAGCGCTTATTCTCAAGGTTTTTGGATACAAACATTTCGTGGATTAAGACACCGTCAACCTTATTACGGTATCAGTAACACAGTTGTTTAAAGCTACAATGCAAAATCTGCCTTTCGTTGTCGATGTCTGGCCAAAGTTTAGTTTGACTGAACACACTTAATCAGCTGTTAAAAATATTATAAAAAAGAAGCTCGATTTTGTATGGTAATTTCAACAAAACGACACATGAGTTGCTGTTGTAATGAGTTTTATTGTGATGAAGGATCCCATCTGGACCATTTATTTTGTTATTCAATTTATTTGGTATGAATACTTTCTGATTCACTCATGTTTTCGACGGAAAATAAAGCATTTCCTGGCAAACGCCATTAACTACTTTCCAGTCCCCAGTGATAACTACTCAGTTCTCTTTTTCATTGTCTTTTGGTGATGGATCATGATTTACCACTGTAGGCATCAGCAAAACAATGAAATACGACTTGCTTAAAGGAATTTTCTACGAAACTCATACGGGGGCGTCTGCTTAGACTCGTCCTGTCGGAATCTAGCAGGCAGTGTCGGATGTCTCCAGCATCGCAATGCCCGACAGCAGCTGAGCTGTAGGTTTTTACCCCTGTGGCGTTCATCAACTCGGATCATTATAGCCCCCACCATGTTAGAGCGTGTGGGTACCGCAGTCTTTCAATAAAAAAGGCAGGAACTCTGCAGTTTCCACTCCCGATGTTTACGCCTTTTCCCCTTCCAGATTTTGCCTCCCAGGCTTGAAAGCATTCGTCAAAACGCCCACATGAAACCTGACTGGAGTGTCAGCCAGCAAATTTAAGAAAAAAGAGGGGGAAAGCCCTCAACGTAGCTACAAGGAACAAGAACACCGTTGAGATCATCACGCATGCGGGGTGAAGCGACACCGACGATGCCGAAAGTAGTCTAGTAATGCTAGATTATTTTAGCAGCTAAACTTAAAGTGATGGGTTTCTGATGTAAATCAGGGATAAACTATACATATGCATGATTGGTAGGGAGGACACAATAAACATTTTCAGGCGTTGCATAATAGCATACTCTATCCTGTTAACTTACTACTTCCATTTATGAACACCGTGCGAAACACGAGGTGAGGTCCCTTCTATCAGGGCGCCTGCCTATACACTGATCGTACTGTCGGCAATGTGGGCTGCTTGAGCAGCTATGATCGGCAACTAATTGTGCACCAGGGCCCGTATTCACAACGGCGATTTATCGGCGATTTATTTTAACTCCGATTTATCTCTAAACTCAGACGAGTATACTGGCTGGAAACCAGTATATATAGCAAAGCGCAACCTAGGATCCTCTGACGAGCGTACCTTATCTAACCGATCAAGATAACGCGGGGCTAGGGGATAAATCGAGTGTTAAAAAGATAAATCGCCGTTGTGAATACGGGCCCAGAGGTCATCGAAGATACCCCAAACCGTGAAAAAGTAACCATATTTGGTGCATTCAAATACTTGTAAAACTATCAACCGTTTCAACAAAGCTAGGGAGGTTTATATGTATATGAGCATCCTCTGTTTCGACAAACGCCAGGGCTACAATGCATCCTTCCGACACTAGAAGCATTTATCAGTTAAGATTGCAATGTCACTCCAGTTTGCAGAGATGCTGATAAATTGTCCTTCGTTCATTATAATGACTGCAATTTTCCACCATACTTCATACACGGTGATAGATGGAAGTCATTGCGCCGCGAGAGAGGTCGGAGTCACTGATGGCTTCGAGGCACTCTGAATGTCTAGTCAGGGTGCACTACAGTCAGGGTGAGCGACGGGCGACTCGCACTCGATCTGGACGTGCCTCCCTCTGAAGCCTTCCGAAATCGATGGGGTTGAAGCCTTGGGTTGATTCGCCCCCGCACAGCAGTCATTGTCACTGCGCAGTTCGTGCCCGGATCTAGGACGTCTGGTCTGGCCTGCGTGGTCTGCATGCAGTCCCCTGCCTTGCCCGATGTCAGGCCGCCGACCAGAACTTTCCTTCCTGTCTGGACGCATCTTTGTGTAGCAATTGTTTGCCCCAAGTTTCGGCGAATGGAAGGGAAATTTTGAAAAAGAGCAATCTATCAAACACTTGAAGAACGACTGCGCTTTTATGTCGTAGCAGTTTGTCGACTGCGATGAGGGATCCGCGCGCTTGTTTGGGAAAAATGGATCAAGTGTGTCACGAGCACGAAGTTATCGTGTTTGCAATCATTCTTGGCTTTATCCACAGTTTGATTTCTTGCGTTGTCTCGCTTTTGTTGGTGTTGACTTCATATCATGTCGATGACGATCATACTAAATGTTTTTATTGCTGTTTTATTCTATTTTCAAACGAGCGGGTCAAATTTGGGGCGAAGATAATTTTTCAAGATAGACGAGAATAAATTCAATTAATTCGAGTTGCTCTGTCTCTGCTAAAATGAGGTTACATTGACTTAATTTTTTTCTTACTAAAGAAACAAGGAATTTTGAGATCATGAAAGCATTCTGTCATTAGTGAGCAGTCCTTAAACTACAGCATTAGGTTGTAATATTCTCGAAGTTTTTTCATTACTCCAATTAGGATGATATTGCCCAAGACGACTCTGGTGTGTGCACTCCGAGAACCGTGTCGACCAATCCCATTTGAAGTTGATGGTAACATAAGGATTATTCGCTTTCTCTGAAGTTATTCTTTTTCAAAAGTAAAGTGCAGTCTAGTCTGATTTTTATTTTTCTCGTCAAAGAGATCCAGCACATCATTTCCCAGTTTTTGCTTGTCACCTCGAGGCTAGAGGTGACATAAACGAAATCGATAAAACTACATATAATCTGCATTGAGTGCTTAACCTATTAACAAATACTTGCGAAAGAATGTTATATACCTCGTGTCCTTGTAATATATAAATCAGACGATTTCAAATTTTGCTCATATGCACAGCGGGGCCTGAGACTTTTAGCCAAAGAAAACACAATAGAATTACCACGCGCGGAAAACATTTTCACTCATTCATAGAAAGTGCATAAGACCAAGGGATGTAAAAGTACTATTTCTTATAGAAGAAGCAATTACTCATACCGCCATCCGAACAAATAATGGAGGTGTGACACGGCAGTCAAGCCATGAAAAAATTCGAAGACTGCGTGCACAAACTATCAACAAGCGGATACGTCAGCAGGTGGACATTGTGGTGCATTCTAGTGAAAGAGGTCGGCTGCACAAAGCCTCGATCGAGGACATGAGCATTTCAGACTATTGCCTGTCGCCAACAATCCCTGAAATGTTTCTGCTGTCCACAGGTCAAGCCGTCAGAATGCCCAGGTAGAGGCAGGTGTAGGTAGGTTACCCCTGTCCGCATCCTTCCTCCGTCGAAAGCGATACAAAGACTATGGTCCAAAGAGGGATTGGAGCAGGTCAGTTGATGACACCTACCATGGCTGCAGAGCTTGGAGGAAGCGGAGATGGCCGCCTGGACGTGACCGTGCGACGACGCGTGCTACAGCAATTGTCAGCCGGAGATTACTCTCGGAGAAACAGTCACGTGTGCCTACGGCTTCATGACTGCTTGTAACTTTGCCCTTCTATTCTTTATGATGAAAAGACTCGTGGCTGATATCGCCGACGCGGGCGCCGACCTAGATCGTCCAAAAAATCCAGCCCGTCAGACGCCACTTTATCGGCAAACGGTCTGTAGACTCAGCAGACGACAACAGTCGCTTATTCCTTGCAGAATGTAACTCCCACGAGATGAAAATAGCGCAAGGTCCCTTTTTGGGGATTAATGAACATGACAAAGATCATCGTCTCTTGCTGTACGTAAGTCTAATTTTAAGATAATCCTCAGAAGTTCATGCTCTAAAACATGGCAATGTCCGTTGCACCAGCAGTAGGCCTCGTGGAGTGGCACGAGAGCTCTTGTCAGGGTGTAATCTCCACAAGCAAATATATATAGGGCTGTTTTGTTGACCTTTTCACCATTAGAATGTGTACGCTTTCGAGAGGTTATTTATTTTTAAATCTGCAATCGGAGTTCTGTTCAGGAAACTTTTGCAATGTATAGCAAGCAAGTTTGCAAAGGCAAGAAATGTCTATGAACTTCTCTCTCCAAAATACGTAAAAGCAACCTGCGCTAGTTTTCAGTAAAACATCTGTGTATACTTATAAAACAGGATTGAAGAAATATTCAGGTCAGGGAAGCAGGACGCTCGAGTACATGAGAAAACTTTCTCATAATCTTTCACGCTAACGATACCTTAATTGTACACCATTGTCACCACGTCTGGGCACATCTCAGCGCTGACCCATATTTACATGGCGGAATTGTTGACACAGAGACAGTCAGCTGTAGCTAAGTCAACTCTCCCAGCAGTCATGAACGGCCCACTGCCTACTAACTCCGTGGGATGATAGTGCCTACATGGTAGTTACAAGGAATAGGTCACGACGAACGTGCCAGCATATTGAAGGTGCCCTCTGCCACTCTACTGTCCACTCTGAATGCTCTTTTCGCAACGAGTCCCTAAACAGGGGTTCAATGAAGGGGTGCAACGTGATAAAGGGGACAACTTCGGGCTTGCCGCCGCCCCAGGAACCCCATTAGGTCCATTTTGTCCTCCCATTCGTGACAGTACGGAAGCAAACTCGCATCGCGCGCCTCATTGGTCAGATATTCTTCCATCTGGTGATCAATCGATGTAATTGAGCATCCTTCTTCAGTGAGCATTCCCAGGTCCAGTCCTGTTGGATGGAAAGATCCAAGTGCCCTGTGGTGGGGTGCATATGAATCTACTATGTTAGGTGGTAACTACGTCGTAGTTATCTACTTCGTTGTTCACAACTTTGAGTTGTTCCCAACTACTACAGTAAGGTGTGCATGAGACGCTACTTGGTCGCCACAACGAAGTAATGACCCAGATGAATATTTATTATTATCTTGGGATATCCCATCTAATGCGCATGCGTAGAGGTCACTACAAGAGGTGACCTAGCCAACTGCTTGCACAATTCAATGGCCGACCTGTCTCCGGTTCGCACAGAAAACGCTCTATTTTGGGATACTAGAAACCCATCCAAAGAAAATGTAAGCCATGCACAGCATTAATTTATCAGAGCTGTATGTTGAATGCATCAATAGGTCGTGAAAGCTCCTACATTTTACAAATGGAAAGCAGGTCGACGCATCCACGCCGAACCATGTGTTGACATTGTGTACAAAGCTAGTTTTACCTGAAGCCATGAACACGATGCATTTAAATGGATTTTTGTTATGTACACACTGTTCAGATTAAATTGCTTTATTTTTGTAAACGAGGAAATGCGTGTCGACGTACGCCAGGGTTTCACGAGTTTGGTGGGGAAAGTGCGCGCTGAGGCTCGAGCGAGAGCGTAAAATCATGTCAACACAAACGATGGCAACACATGGTTCGGCGTGGATGCGTCGACCTGCTTTCCATTTGTAAAATGTAGGAGCTTTCACGACCTATTGATGCATTCAACATACAGCTTTGATAAATTAATGCTGTTCATGGCTTACATTTTCTTTGGATGGGTTGCTAGTATCCCATAATA
>JAWQFJ010004277.1:72500-82500 GCA_034096865.1 Theodoxus fluviatilis | reverse complement strand
CCCCCCCCAATCCCCTCCCACCATCTCCCTCTCCCCCACCCCATCCCCTCCCACCATCTCTTTCTCCCCCACCCCGTCCTCTCCCACTATCTCCCTCTCTCCCCCCCCCCCCCCCCATCCCTTCCCACCATCTCTTTCTCCCACACATCGTCCCCTCCCACCATCTCCCTCTTCCCCATCCCATTCCCTCCCACCATCTCCCTCTTCCCCACCCCACCCCCTCGCACCATCTCCCTCTCCCCCACCCCATCCCCTCCCACCATCTCCCTCTCCCCCACCCCATCCCCTCCCACCATCTCCCTCTTCCCCACCCCATGCCCTCCCACCTTCTCCCTCTCCCCCACCCCATTCCCTCCCACCATTTCCCTCTTCCCCACCCCATCCTCTCCCACCATCTCCCTCTCCCCACCCCACCACCTCCCACCATCTGCCTCTCCCCCACCCCATGCCTTCCCAACATCTCCCTCTCCCCAACCTCCTCCCACCATCTCCCTCATCCCCAAACCACCACTTCCACCATCTCCCTCTTCCCCACCCACCCCCTCCCACCATCTCCCTCTCCCCCACCCCATCCCCTCCCACTATCTCCCTCTTCCCCACCCCATCCCCTCCCACCATCTCCCTCTCCCCCACCCCCATCCCCTCCCACCATCTCCCTCTCCCCTACCCCTACCCCCTCCCACCATCTTCCTCTCCCCCCCCCCATCCCTTCCCACCATCTCCCTCTCACCCCCCACATCCCCTCCCACCATCTCTTTCTCCCCCACCCACCCCACCCTCATACCATCTCCTTTTTCCCCAACCCGTCCCCTCCCGCCATCTCCCTCTTCCCCACCCCATTCCCTCCCACCATCTCCCTCTCCCCCACCCCACCCCTCCCACCATCTTCCTTTCTCCCCACCCCATCCCTTCCCACCATCTCCCTCTCCCCCACCCCACCCCCTCGCACCCTCTCCCTCTCCCCCCCCCCCATCCCCTCCCACCATCTCCGTCCCCCCCCCCATCCCCTCCCACCATCTCCCTCTCCCCCCCCCATCCCCTCCCACCATCTCCCTCCCCCCCCATCCCCTCCCACCATCTCCCTCTCCCCCACCCCATCCCCTCCCACTATCTGCCTCTCCCCCACCCCATCCCCTCCCACCATCTCCCTCTCCCCAACCTCCTCCCACCATCTCCCTCTCCCCCAAGCAACCACTTCCACCATCTCCCTCTCCCCCACCCCACCCCCTCTCACCATCTCCCTCTCCCCCACCCCATCCCCTCCCACCATCTCCCTCTCCTCCACCTAACCCTCCCACCATCTCCCTCTCCCCTTGCCCCACCCCCTCCCACTATCTCCCTCTCCCCTACCCACTCCCACCATCTCCCTCTCCCCCACCCCATTCCCTCCCACTATCTCCCTCTCCCCCACCTACCCATGCGATCATAGGACGAAGGCCGACTGAAACTTGCGAGGACTTGAGGGAGAAGAAAATTACGAAATTGCGTCACGTCATTCTTTGATTCGACGTCACACATGCCACAGCTTCCCTTTCAGAGTTCCGTCCCTTGCCGCCTGAAACTTGCGACGCCCTAAAACGTCACTTCAAAGTCAAATTTGGTCACGAAAAATACCCTACGACCCCTTCCCGACCGTCCTCTAGGCTGATGCCAAAAAGCAAAGCGATCGGCGAAACGGTCTCGGAGGAGATGTTGCACAAAGTTTTACCTTTTGCGTATTAATATATAGATCTATACATAGGTAAATAGATAGATTAGATAGACAGATAGATTAGATAGGCAGGCAGGCAAGCAAACAGGCGGGTAGGTAGGTAGGTAGGTTTATAAATAAATTGATGGATGCAGGGATGAATGGATGCATGGTTGGATGAATGGATGAATGCATAGAAAGATAGGTGTATTTTATCTATACCACATGGAAGACAATTCTCGAACACCTTCAGTAACGTACAGTACAGATGCATCCTAGAAAGAAACAACCAAAGAGACCAAATAGTTAATGGGCACTGCGACCCACTTTTTCAGTGTGCAAATAGCGGAGGGCACACACGATCGTCCTGCGCGTTCCGTTTGAAATTTGGACATTCTGTACCTTCTACAAGAGGAGAGCAGATGGAAGCAGGTGCACAGGAAACGCCTGCAGTCTTACAACCCATTATCCACCTATTATTGCACTGCTTTTCACATAGTAACAGCAATGATTTTTTTAAATCAACATCTAGTCCGGAACTTTTCCAACTTTGTTTAACTGTTCTGTTGTGCGTATTCTACTTCTGAACAGAGATATTTCCCCCAACATGTGCAGTAAAGAAAAACGGACTCATTCCGCTGCTTCGGTCCATGTGTTTAAAAACGACACATTGAATTCGTGATCCGATCTGGGAGATTACGCTGAATGAAAACGGAAAACAACACTCCCGCAGCATCAGCTTCACTCGTTGGACGCTTTCTTTAGATGCAAATTCTGAGAAAGCGTCGTTGTCCATGACACTGACAGACGATGATCAGGCTTGCCGACATAAAAAAAAAACAGATTTGCGATCTCATTACCTTTGTTTACGCCGGGAGCATCGTGAACGCGGGCTCGAAGTTACGTGCACCGTCCGAACCAAGCACTTTGATTACCGAAGCCAACCAGCAGCGGGAGCATCGGAGGAAACCCTTAATGGCTGCTATAGAGCAAAATCGAAGTTATCCCTTATTGGCTATTTTCTTGCATCAGAATGCCTGTTTCAGGAAACCTCGTGGAAGTATCGGCAAAAGTTCATACCTTCGATCACAGGACATGCTGCGTAATATTAGACAGAAACACTGACTTAAAAAAGTATTTGCAAAGTCTTGTCTCTCCAACTTATCTCCTGTGGGTCGGTGTAAGAACAGACTCATTGCGTCTCTCTACACGATTCGTGAGAGACGTGTGACTAGAGAAATCGCCACGACTGGCTCTTTCTTTAGCCAGTTCCATTGATTTTGTTATTAATGGCCTTACATAGCCTACTAAGGCTGATAGGCCAAAGAACTTTATTCATCTTTCATTCAACCTCTCCAGACGAAGGAACTCCCCCAAATGAATCTCACGGAATAATCGACAAGGCCGCATACCTTTGGTCAAAGGGCATGCTCAGCCGTTGCTGAACAAACATGATAATTAATTAAGGAGTTTCTGCAATGTCTTGTGTCTTCGCTCATTCATCTCATTCGCTCATTCACTCATTCGTTGGCTCGAAAATTGGGGCGTGAGTGGAAGACAAGGTACACTGCAGTATTTTCCATTATTTTGTTGAAGACTCCATTTCACCTGACCAAGTCTGCACAAATTACGCGAGCGTAAAAGCAACTTTCTCCGCGACGAAAGCCTGTGCTGAATAAAATATGTCGCTCACCTGGCAGAAAAGGTCTTTGGAAACCGGTCTACCAGAGCAGCAGTCATCCCTTTCCTATTAGCTTTCTCTAACTTTGAGATGCTTCTGTCATTAATCTTACATTTGCATTGTGGTCCGTTCCCTCGGAAGGAAACTACATCCTCGCCGCTTCATTATCCATGAAAATTGCCACGCACTGGCTCAGCGGTTCCGCTGTGCCTAGGCAACCCTGTTATCGCAGAACCCTTTCCCGATTTTACTCCTTGGTCGGCTTTCAGGGTTGAAAAAGACTTCACAACAACGGAAAGAAAGAAGGGGTTGGCATCTGTCCCAGTTGTCGACCAATTTACCCTTGCCGATTTGGCTTCCTTTCATCCGGCAATAAACATTCAGGGTAATGCAAGAGTGGGTACTCTGTTTTTCTCTCGCACTCTGCCCAGGCGTAAAGGGTTGATTACGGCGGGGCCACATGCTCGAGTTCGCTTCCTGAGGGAGTGCACGCGGCACTTTAGTAAAGCTTGGGGCATGTTCCTCTCGGTGGCTGTTGCAGGTAAACGTGGATGCAGAGAAGAACAAAACGAGAGCGCAACCCAGCAGAAGGGGATGGCGGTGAACTTCGCACGAGAAAGCACATGCGGGTTCCTAATGGACGTCTTTGCAACCCCTTGACATCAAGGGGACCGTGGATACTCAACTCAAGGTTCTGGACCTCTACATCAGTTCGCACACGTCATCCGGGCCTACGGATGACACTCCCAGATACGTCACTGAGATCACGCCAAGCAGCCAGATGCATGGCTCTCAACGGTCTGAGTCTCTGCCTCAAGTTGACTTGAGAACATTAAAAGAGGAACTACCATCCGCGATTTTACTTTGTGCCGGAAAGTGTAAGGAATGTGTGCACTAAGAAATCTTGCACAGACTGAGTCCACGAAAACCTTACATGCACCCACTGAGAGATCTAAGATAACAGTAGATATTCAGTTGATATTGTCTAGCCTGTTTTCGCACCGTTCTCTTCTCTTCTCATTCGACTCGCTTTACCTCTTATTTTTTAGCCTTAGGTAAAAGTAAGGCGTTTCATTTTTCTTTCAAAACGTTCTCGCTTTGCTGTGCCTTTTGCTTTTCCAGAGAACTTGAAAATGAAGTTTGCAATCCTCATGCATTGTACTCTCCCATACATCCTGTTGAAAGAGGGGTTTGTTGTGGGTGGGACTTAGGCGCAGGGTGGAGCTATAGAGAGGCGTTTGGACATCTCTCTACTCCTTCAGCAAGACAAACCCCTGTTTCCTTTTACGCCACATGAAGCATGGAGGCGTGTGTGGCACCCTGCTATCGCAACGCCAGATGAAGTGGTGGAGCCGCCTGGCCAGCTGGGGAGGCAGGCTGGGAGTGTAGAGGCATGTGTGCTTGCCTCTCTCCCTTCACTCCAAGGGGTCATCAGACAAGGAAGGCTTTGCGTCAAATTTCTCCGTCTTTATTCATGGTGACGAGACAGTGTAGTACAGGCATAATAGCTACGGTCCACTGAGATGACCTTCCCGTGACCTCTCGCTTTGGCCTCCTGACTGCTGTCTGTCCTCGCGCCTCTGGTCTATCTCTGCCCATGTCTCCTGGCCCTGTTAAGGCATGGGCTTTAAATAGCCATCACAAGGGCGTGAGCGAGGTCAAACGAAATGTCTAAGCAGAACCTGGACAGGGGACTCCCAGTGGACGCGAAATTGTGTTAAAATGACAGCTTCTAACAACTATTTGAGGCTTAAATCAACAAGTCCATATGACAAGCTCTACTCCGTTGGAAAGTGCGTTAATCAAAGCGCACTCTGTACCAATGAATGAATTTCAAAAGTGATTTGTATACAAATGGGTGGCAATTGAAGTATTTATGGCGCGAATTAAATCAGATATGTATTTATCGTTTTCTATTAATACTATCGTTTAAAACTCACGGAGTGCAGGTTGTCATATATGGGTTAGTTGATAAGGGTAAACACTATGCATATATTCAATACTACAAACAATACATGATACATTAGATGAATAAACTCTAAAATTCGATGTGCCCTCAAGCACTGGAATAGAAGTTGTAGATAAGGTCGACAAGAGCATAGTCCGCAAGTGCCATGTGCTTGACAAGGCGCTTTCTGACCATCACGTGGTTTACTTTGACCTCTCATTGAGCATCAACCGAGAGGCAAAAGCCGTTGTAAAGAGTAGAAACCTGAAAAGGATTGATCTTGTGGCTCTGCAAGCTGACTTTGGCGCACTTGGCTTACAGTCTGCGGTCCCAGTTGATGTGTCAGCTCATGTTGAACTCTTTGAGTCATCTTTGCGAAACATCCTGGACAAGCACGCCCCAGAGTTGACAAAACGTGTGTCTGTAAGACCGCTGTGCCCATGGTACAACGAGGAAGTCTACCTCGCCAAAGTAAACAAAAGAATAGCAGAGCGTCGCTGGCGGAAGTACAATCTAACTGTGCACAAGCAGTTGTATGTAGCAGAGAAAAATAAACTCAAAAAAGCCATACGTCAAGCAAAAGCCGGTTACTTTCATCAGAAAATCCAAGAACGATCCGGGAACCCCAGGGCCATGTCTCACTTGCTGTCAGGTCTTCTAGGGAAGACGAATGACTCCTATGTGCAATCAGGACAGTCACATAATGAAAAGGCGAATGAGTTTGGTCTTTTTTTCAAAGAAAAAATTGACACAATTAAGAAATCAATCCCAATGAGCTCATCTGGCACCACATCTCAGTCACGTCCACACCATCATTTCTTGACTGAGTTGAAACTTTTCTCACCAGACGAACTACGAAAAATCATAGTCAAAATGAAACCAACCACATGCGAACTCGACCCAATCCCCACCAAACTGCTTCTCACTTGCCTTGATGTCCTTCTACCTGTAATAACGGACATCGTCAACCATTCCTTGAGACACGGACAGTTTCCCATGAGCCTCAAAAAGGCATTGGTGAAACCCCTCCTCAAGAAAGCAGGCGCTGATCCTAATAACCTCGCCAACTATCGACCGGTTTCCAACCTGAGCTTTCTCTCCAATGGTTGTTGAGAAAGCAGTGTCTATTCGCCTCATAGAGTTTTTAAGCTCGCACAATCTGCTTCCCAGGTTTCAGTCAGCATATAGGGCACACCACAGCACTGAAACTGCACTCTTGCGAGTCCTGAATGACTTACTCCATGCAGTCGATCGCGATGAGGTAGTCCTTGTAGTGCTACTCGACCTTTCAGCGGCTTTCGACACCATTGACCACGACACACTCATAGCCAGATTGAGGAGCTTTGGCATATCATCCACCGCCCTAAACTGGTTCGCGAGCTACTTGACGGGGAGATCACAAAAGGTGAAGATAGGGGAGTCATCATCAAAAGACCTTTCTCTCACTTGTGGAGTACCGCAGGGATCAATCTTGGGACCTCTCCTGTATTCAATTTACACGCAACCCCTGAGCGAGCGCATCGACCAACACGGCATCCCTCACCATCTATTCGCCGACGACACTATGATCTACATGGCTTCCAAACCAGATCATGAAGCCTTCGCGGTGAACAAGTCCACAATGCAAAACTGCTGTAGTGACATCAAGGAATGGATGTCGGCCAATCACCTCAAACTCAATGAAGACAAGACTGAAGTGATTCTCATTGGTAGGGAAAAAAGCAGGCAATTGATCAGAGAAACACATATTAACATAGCGGGGGCGAACATAGCATTTGCCACAAGTGCGAAATATCTCGGGGTCATGTTAGATCAAAACTTGTCACCAGACCCCCAAATTCGTAAAATCATCTCCTCAGGCTACATGCACCTACACCGCATTTGGAGTATCAGGGATTGTCTGACTGAAAAGACTGCAGCAGCCCTGGTGGTGACTCTTGTGCTGTCCCATCTTGATTACTGCAACAGTCTGCTGACTGCTGCAACCAACGGTCAATTGCAGAAACTTCAGTGTCTTCAGAATTCTGCAGCTAGGGTAGTGAAGCGACTGCCGAGGTGGGCTCGCATAACCCCTGTTCTCAGTGACCTTCATTGGCTTCCAGTTCGCCAACGGGTGGAATTTAAGACCCTCTCCATCGTGTTTAAGTGTGAAACTGGTGAAGCCCCAACCTACCTCGGAGAACTCCTTAGACCTCACAACCCCACAAGGAATCTCCGTTCCTCAAAAAGAAGACCATTGATTGTCCCACAAACAAGGTTACGGAGCTTCGGTGACCGCTCCTTCAGCGTTGTTGGACCGAGACTCTGGAACCAACTTCCTGAGGGTCTGAGGGTTAGTCCATCCTTGGCCGCATTTAAAACTGGCCTCAAAACTTTTTTATTTCGTCTTGTCGCGCCATGAGCATGTTTATCGTTATAATGGCGCAGTAAAAATGAAAATACATACATACATGCATGCATGCATACATACATACATACATACATACATACATACATACATACATACATACATACATACATACATACATACATACATACATACATACATACATACATACATACATACATACATACATACATACATACATACATACATACATACATACATACATACATACATACATACATAAAGCGAGTCTGTGCGAGTAACATGTATCTCTAAGGCAGCAACGGAGCTTGAGCGCAAAGCGCCTTCTCACGTATCTCTGCAGTTACAATCCACGCACACTAGAATGGGAATGGGAGATAGTACGTTTAACTACAGTGATCTGGACAAATCACTCCTATTCTCACCCTCTTACACTATAAAAGGTTGTTTCTGAAGAAAACAGCAGAAGAAACATACTGAAAGTTTTACTGAGTCGATCACAACATGATCTGGCATTTCAAAACTTTGGACACATATTTACGTTAATTTCAATTTTACGTTGTTTTTCAAATATCAATTGATGCATTAAAAGCAGGCTAATATGTTATTTCAAAACTCAGCAACGAGGTTAACGAGGAAAATGTATAAGCATTTCATCCACAGCAGTCATTGTTTGATATAATGTTTGTCCATTTGTCAAGTAGTCGCAATACTTGTTTTGCAGTCAGACCTGAACTATTAGTATGCTTATCTCAACATTGGAAGTGCACGCAGGGGGATCACATGGATCGGTAGGCTTACAGATCGAGACGCCTCATCCAGTTATCCGACAGAACGTAGAGAGAGCTTCGCAATTTTCTACTTACAGATAAAAGTCTGCGATTCGGGGGGTGGGTCTGTAGGGTGGGTTTATTGCTGATTGAGGTGTTGTCTCTAAAGGATTTGTTTCAATGTAAAGTCAATAGTGTTACCGGGAAAGCAAAAAAATCAAAGCATTTAAATGTCAGTCATTTTAACCGTTGAAACGAAAAAAAAATTCTCTTTTATCCAGGGATCATTTCTAACTCCCAAAAACGATTGAACATGTGGTGCACTTAAGCTTTCCAAAACCATTTTACCAGCTGATGGAAACGAAGGAAAGAGTTTCACATGAACGTAGGAGAATACTGACTGTATGCAACTACGAAACGACAATGTATTGGTCCAGTTACCCTGCTCACGACAAACGCTGGTTGAAGTGGTAGTGGCCATGGCAGTAATCCATTTACTGACAGGCACGACTTAGATTTTTCACCATCCAAATTCGATTAGTGACGGGCTTCAGAAAGCTGAAAATCAGGAAAGCAGCAGAACTTCCGAAAAGAAGTCACAGAGCACGGGAAGACCTTTGGAAAGGACCCAGACAACCCTCTCATAAAAGGCAAGTAATTGTCTTTATGTGCAAGCAGCCATTGTCTACTTGCACGCGCAGTGGCAAATTCCCCCAGACGCCGATCCACCGTCAGTCTCATTATGGGTCCCGAAAAAGCCCGACTAATGTGGGAAGGCAGACACTGCTCGACATGGTCTGATGGAATGATCCGGAAAGAGGTGTGTGCCTGGTAACAAAACGCATGCGGGGGTTGGGGGTGGGGGTGGGGGGGGGGGGCAAGCCATCTGCTTTTTAAACTGGAGACAGAGGATTCGCGCGAAAATGTATTTAAAGGGAACAGGAAGAAAGGAGGAGAGGAGGCAAAGGCGTCGAGGCAAGGGCTTGGCAATAGAAAGAACAGAGGCAGTGAGAGGAGAGGCAAGGGCTTGGCGATAGAAAGAACAGAGGCAGTGAGAGGAGAGGCAAGGGCTTGGCGATAGAAAGAACAGAGGCAGTGAGAGGAGAGGCAAGGGCTTGGCGATAGAAAGAACAGAGGCAGTGAGAGGAGAGGCAAGGGCTTGGCGATAGAAAGAACAGAGGCAGTGAGAGGAGAGGCAAGGGCTTGGCGATAGAAAGAACAGAGGCAGTGAGAGGAGAGGCAAGGGCTTGGGGACAGAAAGAACAGAGGCAGTGAGAGGAGAGGCAGAAAGATACATGAAGCTCTAGAGGAACAAGCAGACTCTGAAAGAAGAAAGAATTTTTAAAACGATCGAAGAGAACGGGGGTAATGATCAAAAGAAGAATGAAGACGCCGTGAAAAGATTTGGATGAGAAAAGTGAAGAACTCAGATGCAACGTCACAAATTCTAACTAGACACGTGTTTCATTTGACGTTTTATCAACGTGCTTGCATGATTTCAATTTATTTCAGTTTAGGATTAGTGAGCCCTTGCAAGAAATAA
>JAWQFJ010004277.1:62500-67500 GCA_034096865.1 Theodoxus fluviatilis | reverse complement strand
AGCTGGTGTCACTCCGGCGGTTACCTAGCCAATTCGTTGCATGCTGATAGTTGTCTAAAAATCTGTCTGAACTCACTTTATATAATGTATGCTCAGATTGGATTGAACGCGCTGTCTATCATAAACTATGATAGATTAGAATTTAGATAAGACAACATAAATTAATCATCAAGCTCACATTCACGGGTCAACCCAGATACACATTTCAATAAATATGGTGATGCACAGCAGACGTCGTTTTCGCAATAGCATGACAAGGAGTGTGCGCGCGACCGCGATTATTTCTATGATTATACAGTACATTAGCGGACACGTGCATGTATGCTAATGTGTTCGTGCATGCTACCTGTGGAAATTTGTGTGTGTGTGTGTGTGTGTGTGTGTGCGTGCGTGCGTGCGTGCGTGCGTGTGTGTGTGTGTGTGTGTGAGAGAGAGAGAGAGAGAGAGAGAGAGAGAGAGAGAGAATAAGAGAGAGAGAGAAAGAGAGAGAGAGAATACGAGAGAGAGAATAAGAGAGAATGAGAGAGAAATAGAGAGAGAGAGAGAGAGAGAGAGAGAGAGAGAGATTTGCAGTGTAATTCTGCATAGTTACTGTTCTCATGCACATACTTGAAGAGAAAATAGCATCTTTGTATACTCACATTGTTTCCCTCCATACATGAAAACAATGTAGCATCACATACACCGTTTATAATAAGAGAGTCGCGATTTGTTCCTCTTTCGTGTGGCCACGAAAAGGAAAACGAATTCACGACGCGGGCAAAAGCAGGGTGCCCGTAACTCGCCCAATCATTCAACGTACGCATCTCCAATAACCATATCACGACAGGTACTAACAGCAGTCAGCCACATATTTGGCGTTAAACATGGGTCGATGCGTCAAAAGAAGTCCTAAAGACTCCGTTGTAATGAATTCCGACCGAGTGTGTCTTCCTCTAGCTGCGCATTGTGGTTATCTGTTCAGGAGTTATAATGAGTTAGATACAACAATTAGCACTAGGGTGTGACAGACACGTGCATTGCGTGCTGTCACTGTTGGGAGCACAACAAGTGCTGCGAACATGATCTGCCATGCGTAAAAAGTCAGAATGTATTATCCCGGCGAAATATGATCTTTTCTTTGAGATTCAACACATGCGCACACTCTGACTTCTCATGTCATTCACATCCTAATGCTTTCAACTTGACAACATACCTCATCAACCTCGATGCAGTTTGTTTTTCTGGATTGCCAAGCAGCTGTGACTAATGTGCTAGGGATTGGCGGGGCCGCTTTTGTTCTGGACACGACAGGCGAAGGACAGCTACCACCAACTATGTAGACAAGAACATGCAGTTTCAATCTTCCGAATGAGGACAGGGCACTGCAGGCTGAGATAACATGTGCACCGAAAACTCCATCTTTCCCCATCGTCGACATGGTGTTGTAAAGAAGCAGAAGAAACTGTTGAGCACGTTCTCCAGGACTGCAAAACTCAAAACACACGAGGAGAAGAGTTATGACCACATCCAATAGCTGTATCCGAAAAACTCTATGGATCGCTGAATCAACTGCGTAGAACAGCTCACGTCATTGCAAGAAGAAAAAGAAGAATACCTCTTTGCATTCGATCGATTGTGTGGTTGACAAAAACACATCAAATATCAAACTGAACAATTAGATATTTATTTCATTATGAACTTATAGTCAATTATCAAATTCAAGGCAGCCGACTTAATTGACAGGAATTCAGAGCTTAGCAACACCTTCTGCGAGACGAGACGTGTCCACCAGAGAATTTCGATCAGGTAAATCCACGAACCCATGGGCTGCAGTCTTTGCAAAACAGACATCCGTTCTGGAGGATAAGTGTCCACGCTTTTCTCAATCAGCTGGAAAAGCAACACGAATATATTGTACCTCCATCTGGGCAACCGCACCGCAGACGCTCTATAGAACAGTGATTTCCATAAGACGATAATGGAACAAGCATTTCGCAGATGAGTGATGGACAATAAGTTAACTCTTCTGTTTCTTTGGTTTCGGATGGCATCAGAATCTGTGGAAGGGAGATGATATCAAGGTGTGTTTTTAGTAGACTGACATTTGAATGGTTGAAGACATAATGTGACTGCATTAGAAAATGAAACCGCAGCAGCAAATGACAAAACATGTGTAGGTCGTTCAAGAGTCCGCTGCTGTTCAAGAGGCCTAGCGGACTCTTGAACGACTTGTGATAGACCCCTTTCCAATCAGAAGCGGCGTGAAACAGGGCTGTGTGCTTGCCCCTACCCTCTTCGGCATCTTCTTCTCCTTGCTACTGTCCTACGCCTTCAGACAGTCTGAGGATGGTGTGTACATCCATACCAGAAGTGATGGAGGCCTCTTCAACCTAGCCCGCCTCCGTGCAAAGACCAAAGTGCAAAGGGTCCTGATCAGAGAGCTGTTGTTTGCTGATGATGCTGCCCTGACTGCGCACACAGAGGAGGCGCTGCAGCGTCTCATCAACTGCTTTGCCCAGGCATGCAAAGAATTCGCTCTGACCATCAACATCAAGAAGACCGAAGTCATGGGTCAGGATGTCAGTACCGCTCCCAGCATCTCCATCGGCGATCACACCCTTATGGTGGTGGAGGAGTTTACATACCTGGGCTCCACCATCTCAAGCAACTTGTCTCTGGACGCCGAACTAAACAAGCGCATTGGCAAAGCCGCAACATCACTGGCCCGCCTCGGAAAGCGTGTCTGGGACAACTCCATGCTGACAACAAACACCAAGATGAAAGTCTACCAGGCCTGTGTTCTCAGCACGCTCCTTTACGGAAGCGAAGCGTGGACCCTGTATTCCCGCCAAGAACGCCGGCTCAACACCTTTCACATGCGTTGCCTCAGAAGGATCCTGGGCATCAGCTGGCAAGACCGCATCCCCAACAAGGACATACTGGCGCAAGCAGGTATTCCCAGCATGTTCGCCATGCTCAGCCAGAGACGACTTAGATGGCTGGGCCACGTCAGGAGGATGGACCACGGCCGAATACCCAAAGATGTGCTGTACTGCGAGCTCGCCACGGGATCCAGACCTGCAGGAAGACCTCTCCTCCGCTACAAGGACGTTTGTAAACGTGACATGACGGTGGGAGGCATCAACCCAGCAGACTGGGAAACGGTGGCCGCTGACCGCAACAGCTGGAGACACGCCGTCAAGACTGGCATCCAGGCCAGCCAGAGGAGGAGGCGGGAGCAGTGGGAGGAGAGGAGAGAACGCAGACGACAGAGAATAGCGTCGGCATCTACAGTGCCACGCCAAGACTTCACTTGCGACAAGTGCAACAGAGCATGCGGCTCAAGGATCGGGCTCTACAGCCACAGAGCACGCTGCCGCTCAACCCCGGACTGACCAAACCTGGCGCACACTCCATAGTCTCACGAGACTGACGGATGCCAACAATTCAGCCCGCCGCGGAGAGGCTGCGCCTGATGACCAAAATAGCTGCCTTCGGGAAACGGAAGAAAGTCGCCATCACAAATACGCGCTGTGGCACACATTGTGGCCGGTGATTATCACGCAGCCTATGCGAGAAGTTACAAAAAGTTGGGCTGATATTGTTAGTTTCTTTTTTAAAGAATAACTGCTCTGAAATAATTACCGGGCAAGATGTGAGCAAACATTTATACGAAAGACGACTTCATTTTAATTGTTTTTAACGTCTAAAAATGTAGAGGGAGGCAACTCTATCTTACATTAGCTCTTAGTTTGTTGTGTAACCTCCCTTGATGTGAAATTCTTGCTTGCGCCAAGTCAGCACTATCGCTTTGACATAATTTTCCATTCGAGCGGTGCCGAGCCTTATTGCACAGCTGCAGCTTAACATATTATATCAGCTTCTATAAGAAACGACCAGTCTGCAGCTGCTGGTTCACTCATTTGGTTGAGAAGCGCACTTCGCGACGATGAGAAGGCATCGCGGAAGCCATCTTGGCTGGCGCTCGGTCATGACGAGTCGTTCAAGAGTGCAATTTGAGGCTCGATCGAGCGCTAGCCTATTGTTTTCCATGCATCACAGTTGTTCCTCTGGAACAGAGCAACGAAACACATGAATCCATGAATACACGTTACTTCACGTGCTTTTCGTGTTATCATTAAAACATCTGATCACGCGCTAAGAAACCGCAATAGTTGATCGAGATAATCATGCCCCTTTTCCAACAACGACTTCAAAACTGAAACAGACTAGTGAGTGAACGGAGAAAACTTTCCTATGCATGCTATTGTTACTCCTGTCATGAACTCTGTCTCCCGCTTTGACGATTTCATCATCCTACTCAACTACCTTCCTGCAGTAACCACGAGGAAATGAGGCCTGACGAACACTAGTCTTTGACTGTTTCCTCCTATATAATGCTTATGCCACACACCTTCAAACCATCGCTCTGAATGAGACACAATATATCTAGGTATGTTGCTATTTAATTGGTGCAGCTTTGGTGTGTTGTCACGAGTAAGTAGTTGCTCGAAAGCACTTGACTATGTCCCACATCCACAGATTTCATTGCAATAACCCTCACAGAGCAACATTCTACATAAATGGTACGTTGAAATATTCCTGAATACAACTTGCAATAGTGAACACCTTTTAATCACTTCGACATCTACATGTGTAGAACTGGACTGGGCTGCGACTCAAGAACATCTTCGCTGCTTCCCTTCTCTTGGTTACTAAGTGGCGTGGAAGGGCGCCACAGCAGAGATTTACCGAGTCATTTACTCCCCAACTAGCCTAAACAGGAAATCAAAGCCAAGCCAATCTGTCAACGCCTCCACCGGTAGCTCCGGCTGTAAGAGCCATCTTGGTGGATGTCTGCCTGAAGTGCAACTGTCTGGCCCAGGCAACTTGTATCTGGGGAGAAGAGCTAAGGTTCCCAGAGTAGCCTGCACACCAACTACTGGGCTGGAGAAAAGAATTCAGCTCAGGGTAATGTGCTCTGACGCATGAGAGCTCTGGCTTAACCTCATCAGTCT
>JAWQFJ010004277.1:15000-57500 GCA_034096865.1 Theodoxus fluviatilis | reverse complement strand
GGAGTGCAAGCCAGAACAAGATACAGACCTAGAAAGCACTTGGAGAGAGTCCAAACCTCTGCCAAGGCAGCTACAGTGGTTATCACCGCACCTCTTCCACGGCCTGTATAATTCAGTTAGCGTGTTCAGCTAGCCAAGTCTGACGCTACCAAATTTAGTTCATTTTAGCGCCTGCTAGCGGTCTCTGAGTGTGAAGCGCATCCGCCGGTTTGTAGCACACCCAGGCCTGTGGCCTACGGCGATAAACGTCATCTTTATGGTTTTAATTCCAAGACAAGATAACAAATAACCTCCAAATGTAATGGATTCTTCCTTGGGTAAAACATTTATCTTGTGCCAAATGCCATGATAATCCATTTTTAAAATTTTGAGTTATTTTACCGAATAACAATCTAATAAACGATCTAACCGACAGAAAAGCCAAACCTCCTTGGTGGAGATTGTTAAAGTAAAGCACTCGTGACTTCCTGTTTTGGACGAGAGCTAAATCACAAATCAGACACTCTGCCCTTGTAAGAAAGCAAAAGTAAAGGCATGGGTCGCAGTGCACTCACGGGTAACTGGCCTCTTTAATAATTCTAGGAGGAAAATTAAAACACGCATGCTGTATCTTGACATTTTTGGGACAACCATCTATCAAGCAAAGCCGCGTGGAAAGCGGTGGAAAAACTGCGAAGTAGAGGAAACATTATTATGTTGGGCCAAGAGTGGATTCAACTGGTTTACACTTCTCGAAACCGTTACACGCTATGACCATGGCGAGAAGAGTGTCAAAGCGATATGGAAGGGGCTACTAGCCTGTTGCCAGGTTTCCGCTTTGGAGATGTAGGCCTACTATTCCAAGAGGTGGTTTTATTCGGATGCGCAACTACTTAGCGCACAAGCCTGAAGCCCTTTACAATAAAACAACTTGAGAAGCAGTATCGGTAGACAAACGGTTTGCAAGTGTATGTCTATCTGAGATAATTCACTAAGCTTATCAGCGCTATGGCATGCATTCTTTCTTTCTCTCTGCAGTAGAATCAATCCTTTTGTGTGTATTGATTAATAGTGAGTGTTTTGCGTGTGTGTCTGTGGTGTGAGTGTGTGTGTGTGTGTGTGTGTGTGTGTGTGTGTGTGTGTGTGTGTGTGTGTGTGAGAGAGAGAGAGAGAGAGAGAGAGAGAGAGAGAGAATGTGTGTGCGCGTGTGTGTGTGAGAGAGAGACGTAGAGCGTGTGCGTGTGCGCGCGCGAGGAAATCTGTGTTTGCGTGTGTGCGCGTGCGTATGTGTATTTGCGCGCGCGTGCGTGCGCGCGAACGCAATAGAGAGAGATTGATTGATTAATTGATTGATTGATTGATTCTTTACTTGTGGCCGACGATCCATCCCGTAGGAATATACACATATGTACATATTAAACAGTTAGGGTGTCAGTTGTATGAATCAAAATAGAACATAATCTTCTGAAGATAAAGTGACATATCAAACTCGTCAGTATGTAAGTTTAAAAAAAAACTCGAACAACTGTACAACAGGGTAATTTTTTCTAGTTATATCAAGTTTTGTTTAATGTTCATCTTAAGCGTCTGCTGAGAGAGAGAGAGAGAGAGAGAGAGAGAGAGAGAGAGAGAGAGAGAGAGAGAGAGAGAGTAGAGCGTTGACAAAATTAATATGCATCAACGTTTGCAAAAGGTCACGAAAGACCTGAAGTGACCATAGAAACTGCGGTAAAGAAAGTGGAATGAGAGGCTGGTGTGAAGTGAGCCAGGCTTGTGAAAATAGGCGCCTAATAGACTGACGTTTCGTAGCACAATAACGACTGCGTTGGCGGACACAGTGTGAGTATAAACATGCTGTTTAATAACCAACAATGCTACAGTCCACCAAAACTGTCAAAACACTTGTTCAGGCCGCACCCACAATGACGGAGTAGCCGATGTGTATGTAACGCGTTCAGCTACCAGCTGACTAGCCCGAACGACAGGTCGGAGCACTTAGGGAGTGTTTTTCCATAGGGAAGGGCAATGCAGGAAAACGTATAGCTTGCTTTCAATTTATCTACCTACGTACCCACATCAACCAGGGACACGCGCTTAGGTCACTTGTTCATAGAAAATGGTTTGTGTTCACACTTGTCGTTCGTTTCTTTAACTCTCTTGGCAAGAGAATTAACAAATACATAAGCATGTTTTTCTGTATCTTTTTTGGCAGGGAGTGTTAAACATATCTTCACTTGTTCTTTTTTCTCTCTCTCGGCACGAGTGTTAGCAAACATATATTCACTTACTTATTTCCTTTCGTAACAATCTTTCCGTATCACCATTACAACGAACTTGATGTTAAAAAAGAACTTCGAAGCAAACTCGATATATTGCCACCTTGCTGATATTTATATGGCGATTACTCGAAATGTCGCCATTCCAGTTCACTCTTACCTTGTCAAGCGCGATAGCATGTCTCTACGTTTTTCCTTGAATTTATCATTGCACCTTACACAAATGGTTATCGCCAGACGCGCGTATAACTCTACGGATATGTTGAAATGATGAAGATGGATGACGTTTTCCGGCCTATCAACCGTTTTATGCTATATTTGGACATTGGCAACAAGATCACTAGAGTTGATAAATGAATCGCCTTTGACGATGCGCTCAACAGGGCCGACATGATGGGAACTACCTTGATGACTTTTCACGAATAGTCACTGCAGAAGTAATGCCATGGTTACGTGAGCAGGATATTCGCATGCCACGATGTTGCATAAACATACGGGAGACAGACCATTCCAACTTTACCATTCCTTCCTTTCGACGTACCCATCCAGTGACTCATGGACGGCACAGGTGAAGCGCGGCATGCTCTTCCAGCCAAAGTGGCCCATCACCATCTTCGTGCCATTTCTTGAGCACTTCCGATCCTATCTGTTGCATGTTCACAGTAGATATATTGGCTCTCATTTATAAAACCATAATTCAAACTCGGGATATATGGACTGGTCAGAAAAAATAGGAGCGGATCTATCCCAGCATATCATGGAAGGAAATATGTCAAGCAACCAGGACTGCCACAACCTCTACACACCTTAAAGTTTCCAATATGAAATTAATAATCGCATCATATATATACACAAATAGACTACTCCACCAGATAGGAATAAAAACAGTGAAATTGTCATTTTTGTGGAGAGGGCAGCGAAACAATGACACCTATTTGTAGAATGCTCAATGGTACGTAACATCTGGCCTGGGCAGATCTGTTAGAATTACTTGACAAGAACACAGACGTAACTTTGCCAACGAGCCCTGAAAGTTTACTGTTTGGTACAGCTCCCTAAAACAAACTGATAAATCACATTCTGCTGTTAAAAAAATCGTTCATTCACAACTGTAAATATAGAGGTTGTCAACCAAACACTAAGGGCTTCCGTAACATTCTACGACAAAACGCATTAATCGAAAAATTCTTAGCCCAAAGTAGCAACAGCACTGACAACTACAACAATAAATGGGGTGACCTGTTTACTAATTTTAATATTACCTCTGACAGCATGGTATAAACTCTCTCTCTCTCTCTCTCTCTCTCTCTCTCTCTCTCTCTCTCTCTCTTTCTCTCTATCTCTCTCTCACGCACACAAGCGCGTGCACACATACACACACACATGCACGTCGTCACAAGTCTACATCATTTATCCAATCCTTCCTTTTCAATTTCGACTGCGTAGAAGGATTAGCTCAAAAACTTTTATGTTTTTCCCGAGATTCAACTCACTGAACAACCCATGCCACCCCTGTCCCTGCACCTTCTCTCCTCTCCCAGTCTCCCCAACCCTTAACTGCTGCTGCTGCTGCTGCTGCTGCTGCTGCTGCTGATGATGATGATGATAGTGTGGTGTTGCTGATACTCACTATATTGGTGTTATTTTCGTCTCTTCCATTTTTTGCTTTCCTTGTAATTTTGTCCTCCTTGTATATTCTTTTAAACCCAATAAAGAAGAGGGGTGGGGAGGTAAATTGGCTCTGCTGAGTGTCACCCTCAAAGTCTCAGACATCTTAACTCTCGACGCCTTTGTCATTGGACCATTTAAACATCTTTGAGAGGCCCTAACCCACCCACTAATCTCTCTCATTCGTTCACACTCTCTCTCTCTCTCTCTCTCTCTCTCTGTGCGTGTAAGTATGTGTCTGCGTGCATGCACTTGAGTGTTTGTGCGAGTCCGTCTTTATGCGTGCACGTGGTGCATGCGTGTGTGTGTGTGTGTGTGTGTGTGTGTGTGTGTGTGTGTGTGTGTGTGTGTGTCTGTGTGTGTGTGTCTGTGTATGTGTGTGTGCTTCTAAGTGATGGAAAATGATTCTATAAACTTTCTTCATCAGTCATGCAAACTGCAGGTCAACGACCCAAACGTTAATGGTAAAATATTTCCATCGGCATGACGTCAGGGCAGGCTTTTCGAGGGCAGGCAACAAGGGACGCAAGGGTCTACGTCATTGTCTACTTGTTTAGCCGATTGGTGCGGGGGGTCGCCCCTCGAGCGAAGGTAGGAATGCCTCTGATCGATAATGCAAATCTCTTCAGACATGTGACTGTTCGACGATCAATAATGCAAAAAAGCACGGCCTGAGCTTCATCTTCTGAATCAAATCGAGCAGGATGTGTCGGCCTGCACCGATCTGAGGTCTAGCTTTGCCTGGGCTTCCGTACGGCGTTTTCTATCTTTGAAGTGCCCTGGCCTGACGTTTCTTGTGGCGTGCCCTTGTCCCGATCTGGCCTCAGGAGGATTCCACAGACTATGGAGTCCTTGTCAGAGGCAACAAAAAGGGCGTTTCCAGTCTTTAAAAAAGTAAGCATTGTAATTATACAGGAATCGGTGTCAAAATTAGGACGAAAATACGGGCAGTGTCTGTTTTGGAAAAAAATTCATTACAAGAACTGACTGTTCGGATAATGCATATGGTTACAGCTATAATTTTTACAAAACCGGAAACGCCATTCAGGCTCCCTTTGACTAGCACATCGCAGTCCTGGGGAATGTACCCCGGCACTCGCTCGGCGCTTCACGTCACGACGTACCTTCCTTGGCTTTCTCTACTCTACATCAAATTACCCTCGCTCTCCGCTCAAGCTTTTCATGAGGCAAAGCGTATGCATGGAGATCTGAAGAACGATAAGCCGCCTCGACTCGTTACTCAGCTTGTACAATAGGGATAATGACTTGCAAAATGAACAAATCATGGGAGTAGAACGGAATACGCGATAGTGGGTGTCCTGACAAACTGTTGTAGTAGTAGTAGTAGTAGTAGTAGTAGTAGTAGTAGTAGTAGTAGTAGCTGTTGTTGTTATTGTCATCCGTCGGTCTCGTGAGAACATTGTTTTTTTGGCATGGTGAATTAATCTTTGGGCAGCGTCTGGAATGACTGACAAGTCCATTTCTGGTCATGCAGTCCTTTCCGCCACCTCCGCAGATGAAAATGGAGTGTGCAGAGAGGGTCTGCCTGTCCTGTCCATGCTCCCTGCTTTTCCTTCAGTCAACCGCCTGTAGAATTCTCCTTGCCTCACCTCTGTTCACGCCGCCTCTAACAGCAGCCCTCCAGCAGTCGCGGTTGTCCGCAAGGTGCTCCCAGCTGTCTGCCTCAATGCCTGTGAGATTCAAATCTGCAGACATCCTTGTGGCGCAATCGGGAACGGCCTCTTGGTCGGAGATCCTTTGGGATGCAGCCAAGCTGTAAAGAATTGGTACTGCCACCAGGCCATCCTCTCGAAAAAGAATTAGGGAGAAATGTCACCGACTGCATTCAAGCCATCCTTCATTGACCGTCTTTCAACGCAGCGAAGACAATCAATCTTCACGGAGTCCTTTCAACGTGATCCCTGTTTGGGGGTCCATTTTTCTGAAGTGAATGCTTTGGTAGAAATTATCTGTTTGGATCCTTAATCTTTGCAGTGAAAGATTTACATGTATAAGTAGCCCTAGGAACACAGCTATAAAATTTAATAGAAAGTAGTGGAATAAAAGGCAAGTATGGAGAAATCTTGCTGCTTGAAAAGATAGTACAATTTTATGACTAAGGCTCCAGGTACCAAAAATGGCCGGTGTAGGTCGAATAGCGTCAGACGTCAGCACGAACGGTTCAGGGGGAACGTATGGTAGCCTTCGATCAATTCAAACCATAGGTCTCTATGAAAACCGCATTTTCCCTCCATTGAGCTGTTTGAAAGTGTTAATCTGAATAGCTTGCAGCATGCAATTCCCGAAGTGATGTCCATCCATTCCCATTGCTAGCGGGCTGGCAGTCCCTGAAAAGAAGGCGCCCTAATTGATTTTTGCCACACAGAGTGCGTCTGCGTCACGTGCGCTTGGGCTTGGGGCCCTACACGATGAAAGCGCTCCTGTTGCGATAAGTAAAAATACCGAACTAAGAAGATGGTTGTGAGTGTATTTTGGTTTAAGAGACAATTTTCTTATTCCCCCTTGATCGTTTTTTCAATCGACAGTTTTGCAGAACAGGATTGCGTTACATTGATATGATTTTATTTTTAGGAGTCCAAATATACATCTACGGAAGCAAACTTCAGATGAGACCTGCAGCCGTCAATGTTTTGGACAAATGTGTATACAAGCGTAACTAGGTATGTAATGGTAGACTCGGCTGTATCCAACGAAACACTGCTGGCTTTCAGCAGTGCTTTATCAAACGCCCACCATCTTAATTCTTCACTGCTACAGTGTCATCATAGCTGTGAGGGCTGAGATCACTTTGAAATGAATAGCTCGAGTAGAAAGCTCGGTATCATTTATGTCGTCCTTTGGAGAAAACTTTAATCATTCGTCTGATCATAGCAGCATTTCATTTGATTTTAACCTCGCGACGTGTATCACGGTCGTTCACACTTCTTAAATTGCTGCAAGACAACACCGGTCGACTTCAACATTGTCCAGAAACTTTCCTTTTTTCCACAGTGGATGCTCTGCTCTGGCCTTGTTTATTTTTCCTCCATCCATTTCTGCACTGACTTTAGCTCTGTCGGTTTAAAGTTGCTGTTGTTGTTTGAATTGTTGTTTGGGCAAGGCGGTGTCAGCTTTGCGTCTGTGTGTATCGCTGATGCACAAAGCTTGGACACGTTCGTTGGCAGCATATATTTACAATGTGATTTTTCGTAGAGGATGTTGGAGAAGAAATACAATGTCCTCCGTGGATGCTTGTCATTTTTCGTCCGTATATTTCCCCCTTTGCAAAACGTTGGTGCACTATTACGATATTCCCATTTTTCAAGAAATGTACGACGCATACCACTTGACAGCGAAACAAGATGCAAGAAAAGTTCCGACATTTAAGTTTGTTATTGGTTTTTACCTTCGCATATGAGGTCCTCATCTTTCGCTTATATTTAGCCAATATTTAGAAACAGTTCCTCTTCACCGCTTTTACTTGCCACCAAAACATTTTGACATTTGAAATCCAAGTTCCATCTAGACTTGAGTGGGCTAACAGTTGCTGTTATCCTACATTACTATTCATTCATTTCCGGCGCTGCCATCGTCGGACGGTTGCTTTTACTGTACAGCTTTGGAAAGGAATTCTCCATGATGTTCACACGGGTTACCAGTGATCCTCATAATCATTTCCTCATCAAAAGTGAGAAAACGTGTAAGTGCCTGCACTTTCACGTTGATCTTTCCTCCACTTCTTTAAATATAAAAGAGAGAGAGAAAAAAATTCCACCTTGCCGAAAATACGTCTGCAACGTTTCATTAATAATATTCTGTATAAAATCAATGTGCATTCCCGGTCGGGCGGCAAAATAGAATGTTGCCTTGTCGGTAACATCTGGAACGTTTCTGCACCAATGCTCAACAAAAAGGGATCTATGCAAGCTGGTGTCGGTCAATGGCCACCGCGATGAAGAGAGAAGAGAAGGGGGTGGAGGTGGGGGTGGGCGGTGGGGAGCGTTCCTAGTCTAGTCACTCGGCTCGACTCCAAATGATCTACAACCACGTTTTCCTGATAAGGAAGATGAAATTTTGGAAAGTATAATGCATCCATGAAAGTACCTAGATCCCAGCTGTCGGCTCTGTCTATCATTCATTGGAGATCGGGAGTTAAGCGACAGTGTGCCTCCAGCGCTAATACGCTTTCTTTCTAATAATAATAATAATAATACAGACTATTTCTAACGCACATACCTTCCCTAATAGGCAAGCTCATGGCGTGTACAATGATAAAGTCTACACTCATACAAAGCATTCTAACACTCACACACTATACAATTGAAATAAAAAGAAAAATTTGAATACAATACAATTAATTAAGTAGCAGGCAAAACACGAAACATAAAAGAGGCGCCTTCACTGCTCGTCAGGAAAGACTGACCGGAACAGGTGTGTCTTGAGGGAGGTTTTGAACTGGGACATGGAATTAGAGTGACGGACAGGGAAAGGTAGGCTATTCCATGTTACAGGGCCGATGTAGGAAAAAGCTCGCTGTCCTTGGGTTATCTTTTTGCGACGGGGGACATTTAACGTTTTGGTGTCTGCAGCTGAACGGTTATTTCTAGCGGGGGTGTAGACAGTGAGAATTTCTTTGAGTGCGTGTGGTGCAGTTTGATTGAAGAAGTTGAAACACATAATGGCTAGCTTATACTCTATTCTCTGAGCGACGGGGAGCCAATGCAGTGCACGAAGGAGTTTGGATGTGGGAGTTCTCTTGGGACATCTAAAGATTAATCTAGCAGCAGTGTTTTGGACTTTTTGCAGTTTGTTTAGCAGAGTGCCAGGAATGCCGGCAAGAAGAGAATTTCCATAATCAAGACGGGACAGAACAAGGGAAGTGACAAGGGTTTGAGTGGCCTGTTGTGAAAGATAGTGACGAATAGTGCCAATTTTCCTTAACTCGTAGTAAGCTAGCTGGCAAACTTTGTTCACATGAACTCTCATAGAAAGATCATCATCGAACATGACACCCAAGTTCCTAACAGACTTTGAGAATTCTATCTCACTCTGGCCTACCCTCAAAAAGCACTACACTTTCTGTAGTGAAGATAAGCGCGCAGATCCCTCGTAAGGTCGATCGTCATCACTCGAATGTAAAGAATTGCCCAGGGACTCTAAGCTTATTCAAAACTAGCGTTTTGGGCTAAACGTGCTCGCAGGATGTGACTACAGCAGGAAGCTCAAAATGTGTGAGAGATTAAAAAACCCGTTGAAAGAACGCTCCATCGCTCATCCATGGGTCCGAGTGGAAGTAGTTTTGAAAAAGCTGTTGCATTAATCTGTTGTCCTCTGTAATGGGGAAATAGGTTTTTGGAAGTATCTCACCTGAGAGAGACTTGGATTTTGCCGGTGAAGTTGGTAGTCCAACGACTGTATAGAAATTAAGGTGGAGGGTGGATGGGAGTTGAGTTCTGCCCCGGGGGTGATGGGCGGTATTCGCTCTGAGGTATGAGTAGTAGTGAGTAAAGGTGGGTCGTGAGTTAGTTGTGAGAAGATAGTGATATAGGGGAGCGCAAGAAGACAGAGAATAGAGATCGGTCCGCCTATTGAATGAGAGGAGAGATCGGTACCCACACAGCAGAGAAGCAGACAAAGAGAAGAGAGAAGCAGACGAAGAGAAGAGACAAGCAGACGAAAAAAAGAGAAGAAGCAGACGAAGAGAAGAGAGAAGCAGACGAACAGAAGAGAGAAGCAAACGAAGGAGAGAGAGAGAGAGAGAGAGAGAGAGAGAGAGAGAGAGAAGAGAGAGAGAGAGAGAGAGAGAACAGAAGAGAGATTGGCCACACACACACAACAGAGACCAAGAGAGAGAGAGAGAGAGAGAGAGAGAGAGCGAGAGAGCGAGAGAGAGAGAGAGAGAGAGAGAAGAGAGAGAGAGAGAGAGAGAGAGAGAGAGAGAGAGAGAGAGAGAGAGAGAGAGAGAGAGCGGGCAGTGTTGGTGAAGGTTGGTGCGATTTTTACACGGGTCGATAGTATATTAACTTGTCGAGGGCTGACCTATGTATTTTATGTTTGTATGTAAGAAGGCTGACCGAAATTTTACTTGTGCTTTTACATTTTCCCCCCGTTGGGAGTTGAGTATGTGAAGAGTAGATGTAATTTTATAAGATTGGGATATTTAGGATGTTGTGTTTGACCCATATACACATGTAACTTTTTATTTCTACCCTGTTACGAAAATGTTTATGTTGAACATAAATACTTGTAAGTAACCCGGGACCTGTTTTTATTTCGTTTTTGTGGATCCCCGTAACATCCTCCAAAGGTAACTACGTAAAACGGACTTCATTTCGCAAAGTAGGGAATACATGCATGATTTAAGAAAAAGGAAAAACAACTATGAAATGTTTTATGAAATGAGATATGTCATTTCTTTTCACATGTTGGTGATGGTACAAACATCGACGAGAACAGGGATTGGTGATGGTGACAGTAATGGGGAACGTAGAAATATCATGGCGGCGCATGCTCGCGGTGATGACAATGTGCTCGGTGAGGCCATTGCAGATGGTGATGATTGTGGTGAAGGATCATCCCTGTTGTTTTGGTGGTGGTGGGGACACCGGTGATGGTGCTGACACTAGTGCTTATAGTGGTGGTGACACTAGTGCTTATGGTGGTGGCGACACTAGTGAAGGTGGTGGTGGTGACACTAGTGATGGTGGTGGTGGTGACACTAGTGATGATGGTGGTGACACTAGTGATGATGGTGGTGACACTATTGATGATGGTGGTGGGGACACTAGTGATGGTGGTGGTGGTGACACTAGTGATGGTGGTGGTGGTGACACTAGTGATGATGGTGGTGACACTAGTGATGATGGTGGTGACACTAGTGATGGTGGTGGTGGTGACACTATTGATGATGGTGGTGGGGACACTAGTGATGGTGGTGGTGGTGACACTAGTGATGGTGGTGGTGGTGACACTAGTGATGATGGTGGTGATGATGATGATGATGATGATGATGATGATGTCCACTTGTATGACGCACATATCCATGCTGGCAGCATGCTCAAGGCGCAGGAGATTGGGGGGAAGGGAGAAAAAGTTAACAAAAACAGAGACTGGTGCACAGTCTTTCAGTCAGGTATGTCCTTTCATTTGAGACTATTTACACAGATCCCAAGTCAGAAGAGGTGAGTCTTCAGAGTGCTCTTGAAGTCCTCTAGTGACTTCGCTTCTCGCATGTTCTGGGGGAGCGCATTCCACAGGGTTGGACCACAGTAGGAGAACGAGCGGCGACCCAAGCGCTTCCCTATGTGGCCGGCCCTACTGGGTGGAGCCAGCAGTGACTGGGAAGCAGAGCGAAGACATCTGGGGGGGTTGTGGAGAGGGATGATGTCTCTGAGGTACTGGGGGAAAGTTGGATCGTGCACACGCTTATAGCACAGGGAGAGCACCTTGTGGTCCACTCTCTTTATGACTGGGAGCCAATGGAGCCTGCGGAGGACTGGAGTGATGTGGTCGGTCTTCTTGGTCCTAGACACAATCCTTGCCGCCGTGTTCAGAACACGCTGGAGTCGGTCGAGCTGCTGGACCGGGAGGCCCCAAAGACAGCCGTTGGCATAGTCAATCTTGGAGATGACTAAGGCCACTGCGATGGTAGTTGCAGCCCTGTCCGTAAGGATGTTCCGCAGCTTACCAAGGGACCGGATGTGGAAGTAAGATCCGCTTACCACAGCACTCACATGGGCCTTCATCGTGACACTAGTGATGGTGGTGGAGACACTATTGATGATGGTGGTGGGGACACTAGTGATGATGGTGGTGGGGACACTAGTGATGGTGGTGGTGGTGACACTAGTGAAGATGGTAGTGGTGATGGTAGTGGTGATGGTGGCAACGGTGGTAGTGATGATGGTTTTGTGTTGGATGTTTCAAAGGCAATATTACTAGCATCGATAGTGTTTATGGAGGTAGTGCTCTTGGCAGTGGCGGCGGAAGAAAAAAGCTGAATTGACGTGTGGCCATTGTAGTTGTGCAAGAGGAAATGACTGAAACTGCGATGCGCGCACGCGCGTGCATGCATACACTTGTGCGTATATGTTCGTGTGTGTGTGTATGCGTGTGTTTGCGCGCGTGCGTGTGTGTTGTGTGTTTGTGTGTGTTTGTGTGTGTGTGTGTATGTGTGTGTTTGTGCGTGTGTGTGTATGTGTGTGTGCGCGCGCATGCGTGCATGTGCCATGTAGCAGTGAAAGGGGCGGTGGAGTTTTAAGTAGTAGAGACTAAAGATAACACACGCCCAATTGTAAACGTCGCCAGAGACTTCTGGAGATCGGATTCAACAGAACGCATCTTTTCCTGCTTGTTTCACTCAAAGAAGGTTTTGTGTCAAGGATTCAAGCAGAAATTTGTAGCAATTCTGCTACTAATGGTATTAGAATTGACTCTGTACCAGTGCAAAGAATACATATGTACCAGTGATCCAAGAAGCTGACACGCAACTATGCACTACATTCTGATAGTTTACCATCATCATCATCATCGTCGTCGTCATCATCATCGTCATCATCATCGTGATCATAACACGTGCTATTTTTCTTCCAGATATCTCTTTTACGAGATTGCTGGGCCACTAAGATGGCTTACTCGACGTCTGTGTGGGAATGGATTGCAATGGAAGACGAATTTCAAAGCGACGTGGCAAAAACGCTGTTATGGTTTTTACGTGGGGCTGGATTTAAATGCGCATTTCTGCTGGACTTGCGCGTATCAATCACGTCGTGGAGGGAGAGAACTTCCATCGCGACATGTTCCTGATCAATAACCAGTACAACCATTACACCGATTCCCCCTCATCTTTCTTCACGCATGCTGCCGCATCATTCATCCATGCAGTTATTTAGATCATCGTTCACACTGACTGTCACAGAGGTCCTAGCTAATTCACATTCGACGAGGACGTTCCTTGTTTACATTCACCATGTCATCTCTGCCCCAGTGAAGCCTTCTTGCCTCTGGTATCTGAGCTCGCCGTTGCATGGAGGAGTCAAATCACTGTGACCGCGAACAACATTGACAACAGTATAATGACTTGGACGGAGACACGTTGTTCGATGAGCTTCACCGACACGCTGTTAGGTGGAATGATTTGGCGACTGTTATAGAACAACCATTTCTCGCTTACGGTCTGATGAACAGCTACGGAATTTCAGACGAGGCTATGTGTTGACGGTAGATGACATGATCGATACTGAAGGAAAGGGAGGAGAAAGGAAGAGGGAGGGAGGGATATAAGGGCAGAGATGGGGTATGTTGATGGAGCGGATGGCGTGGTTAGATGTAATGTGGTGAGAGGAGTTGAGTGGATTGATGTGGAATAGTGAGAAAAGTAAGGAAGAAGAAAAAAAGAGCAGGAGACTGTGGCGATCTACACTGGTTAACGTGATCCAATCTTTGCTGACGCTATTTGTGCATGGTCTCACTAAACCCCATAGCACGCGGTGAAGCAGAAATATGTTAGCTCAAGAAACACATTTCCTCGTGTACACGCAGCTATTTCATTGAGATTTTAAAAAGTCATGATTTAGGACCGGTTCTATATTGCCAGCATTTCTCTGAAACTTTTCTGCCCCTCAGCCAATGGGAACGCTCCTTACTCCTTGTGCCTTCAACTGTCGCTCTAGCTCCTAATACAAGTCAACAGTGCCCGTCATTGTTTTTCTTCAGTTCGCATGCTAAACATTTATTTTTAGGTTTACTGACACACCTAAAAAAATAACCAAAAATTGTATTGATTTCTCAAAGCTCTATGTAGTGCACATCAATAGTTCAATCAAATCGCTCCATTGTTCAAATCCAGATGTGCATCGACAATTGAAACGAAGGTCGGGCCAATGACATACAAAAAACCAAAACACGACATGGCTTCTCATGTAGCTGAGTGGTTCGAGAAGTGACAAATCAAAACAGTCGTGAGCTGTGGCCTCCTCTGCAACCAGTTCGTACACCCGCTTAGCTTGTCTTCACTTTTGTCTTCTCTCCTGCAAGATGATCACAGTGGCAACAGCAGCAATTAAGTCATTTCTGACTGACACTACTGTTGTGCAGAAGACATCTCCAACGATGATGCGAGTAACCAAGTTTAATGACTGGTAGATTCAACTGATTTGCCTCACAAAACAAGTTTCTCCGTGTGCGAACACCTCAGGTAAAACACACACACACACACACATACACACACACACACACACACACACACACACACACACACACACAAAGCTTTTACAGAGATGAAACAATATATGCCGATTGAAAACAAAACAAAACAAACCACACACACACAGAAAATTGTGAAACAGGAAACGCTACGATAAGAATTGCGCAGTAGGGGACTCTAGTAGCTACAGGCTGCCACTTCCACGAGTGATGAATTCAAGCAAGTACCGAAACTGAAGGGCTTGGGGAAAAAAAAAAGGTAGCTCGTGCCGCCAGCTGACGCGTCCACTGCAGAAAATATGGATGACTCCATAGGAATCGGGAAGTCCGCACAGCGTCTGTGTGAATCATTTGGTGAAGCTGAGGCAGGGTAAGAATGAGACACAGGTACGAGTGTGGAGGATAGGTAATGTTTTGAGTGAATATGAGAGAGAGAGAGAGAAAGAGAGAGAGAGAGAGAGAGAGAGAGAGAGAGAGAGAGAGAGAGAGAGAGTGTTAGACAGAACAGATGGGAACAGACCAAGGATTACTGGATGCATAGATGGATGCAAGGCTACCAATTAGCTTCCCATAATATGTGAGTCACCTAGAGCGCGCATAATCTTACTGACACACTGAAGGAATCCACCTGCTCTTAGGAAAACTTGCTTTTCTGACGCAAGTCTTTTTTTCGGCCTTCTCTTCTAGACTGCCTCCGAAGGCACGCAGCAGTCTACTGACCTGTTTCCCCAATTCTTCTAAATCTACACATAGCTGGAGTGTTCTACTTCAACTTCAGTTAGAGAGGAAAGGAGCGAATGAAGGATGTGAACTGACTGTGGAAAAACCCACTGAAACTTCCCGCCATCCATGATCAGTCGGACGTCAGAGCAAAAGGGAAGTATCGAGATCTTGCATACAAACATGTTGACCTCTCTCCACGTATAAGACGAGGAGGATAACACGTGGGAAAAAAAGGAGTAAGGACATCATCGTTGTGTCTTCGTCTCAATATCATGATTATCACATCGCCACCACCACCATCACACATAGACGAGACAGCTCGCAGCAACAACGACTTCTGTATCAAAGTGCAACAAAACGTCCTTTTTGTTTAATACCAAAATGACTCGTCTGCCTGCCGGCCTATTTCATCTCCGTGTCTCTATTTCTGTCTCTATGTCCGTTTGTGTTACTGTCTCTATGTCTGTCTACGTGTCTATGTGTCTATGTGTCTATTAGTCTATCTGTCTGTCTGTCTGTGTGTCTGTCTGTGTGTCTGCCTGTCTGTCTGTCTGTCTGTCTGTCTGTCTGTCTGTCTGTCTGTCTGTCCCTTCCCCCCCCCCCCCCCTCTCCTCCCTCCCACGACAAGAAATTCACTACAGAGCTGACAATGCAAATTATGGTATCATGACCATGCGCTATGGTCACTCCGCCTCACACACTGTGAAGCACAGGAACATCATTAGGGCTCCTTGAATCAGGCTGACGGCAACAACATCACAGCCCACGCCCCGTCGTTCCAGGACGGGAGTAATGAATGTCAAAAATAATAAAGGCGACGAGCAACTCCGCGTGTTTACCCCTGTCTCAGCAGGAATTCGTTTTGATGAGTCGTCTTTGGGTCGCTCCACCGAGGACTAAATATAGTAGTTGTCAAGGAAGGTAAATAGGCAACAGTTGCAACGTCTCGAACTTACAGCTCCGTCAACAACAAACTCTAGGCCAACAATTGCTGGATCACTGTAATTGACGGAGACGCGTTGTCGTCACTTTCGAACGGGTAAAACTAAAAATCGTAATAGCCGCCATCTTTGAGGGATATAAGAACTGGAATGTCTATACTGAAGACATATGACACCCTACTTTTGAGGAATAAATTCGATCGACGATGGTTAAAAATTGCATCAAAGCATGAAGATGGTTTGATTACAACTTAATATCATTGATAATATTGATAATGGAAAAGTTTTACTTTTATCATCTCTATACACACCCGGAGACGATTTGCAAACAAAACACTGACTGAGGGGAATCTCCCGACGCCGTGGCTGGTCGACGTGCACAACTAAAGTGTGATGAATAACGAAATCTGTCCGCGACTGGAGTCACAGCTACATTCTTCAACCAGCAGTTCTGATGCCCGATCGCATTCACTAAGCCGATAGCGGTATCAAATCGCCGTGATAGGACGGCGATCGCATTCCAACGGCGCACAATCTTCATTCTCACCACGTCAGGCGGAAGATTCTGTCTATTTAATCCAGATCTAGACCGTTTTCGGATTCCATCAGAGTTTAATATCATACACAAAAATCACACTTGGGTCAGACTGACTTGTGCTAGCGATCCTATCACGACAAAATGCGATGAACTGAGAAGGTCGGCGCTCGCGCAACAACGAGTGTGGCACTTCGCTCGTCACTTCAGTATGATAAGGAGCACACGCTGCGGTAGAAGCGAAGACCATGCGATTCAATTGTCATTCTACATGTTAGAAAATATTTATGAAATAATCGCCGATACGTTTTGTTATTAATCACGCTTTGATTGTGCACGTCGGTCCGCTACGGCGTCGGTACTCTCCTCGATCAGCACGTTTTGTTTACGCGCCTGTGTACATATGATGAAAGTAAGACTTTTCTATTATCAATATGCTCGATGATGTTTAGTTGTAACCAAACTATCTTCATGTTTTGATACAATTATTACCATCATCGACCTATCGTTATTCCTTAAAAAGTACGGACACATACGTCATCTACTATAAGCATTCCAGTTCTTACACTTCAAAGATGGAAACTTCACCTGGCTGCTGCTGTTTTAGCTTCACCCCGGTGAACTCGTCTCCGGTCATTGAAGATGTCATCCAGCAGGCAGAACTATTTTTTTTACGTTTGCTTCCGTAGAGGGCCAAGTTGTAACAATGATTCCCCCACAAATCAATCCGCAAGCTGATGGTTTTATGACGCATGGTGATCTTTCTACAAGTATTTAATTCCATTTGATCTCTTTTGCTTTTCCCTGTGGGACTAGGTTCTGAAGACAATGATGTTTTACACTCAACACACTAGGACAAAAGACAGACACTAATGACATACCCAAACGACACTTACTAAAGATATAGATGTACACTGAAGACACACATAGACGACATTCACCAAAAACTCGATCTAAAGACATGCACTACAGGCGTATATTGACGACATTAACTGAAATTCTCCTTGAAGGCGAACACGGGCATCACTCTGAACTGACCTGGGGAGCGCTGGCCACGAAACTCAGGGTCCAGGCAAGGATCAGCATGATCTTGCCACGGCGGTCTGCATCGTTGATGGACAGCGGGTGCATGATGGCGGAGTAGCGGTCGAGGCTGATGGCCACCAGGATAAAAGAGGACAGATAGAATCCAAAAGCTCGAAAGAACATGAGGATGCGGCAAGCGACATCCCCAGCCTTCCACGCCACAGTGATGTGCCACACAATCTCCAGGGGCATCATGATAAACGTCACGATGAGGTCCGCTACCGACAAATGCATGATGAACATGTTCACCCGCGACTTGGTGTGGCGGTTTCGGAACAGTGTGATGAACACTGTCAGGTTGCCGCAGGCGGCGATGACGAACAGGACGCTGTAGCAGATGACGGAGAGGATGTGATCGTCGCCGAATATCATTGTCGCCGGCAGAGACGGAAGACCCCTGGAACAATTGGTGGCATTGCCCGCCATTTCTGAGGCGTTGCATGGGCTTGAGGCGTTTCGAGCAAGCATGGCCCTGATTGCGTCCAGGCTGATGTTCCTTTCAAACTCCTCGTAGGGGATGAAGGCGTCCTCCTCCGCCATGATGGAGTGTTTTGGTTCACGCTTTTGCCAGTGAGACCCCCAGCAAAACTGCTGAGAATTTTGTTTTCAGAACTCGGGCCACAAAACCCTTTAAGGTCTTATGGCTCGCACCTCCAAAGAGGTGAGGGCATTCAGCTATGTCGAAGAGACTTTTCTACTGATCACTGAAATCTGCAGTCAAATATAGATTGCTTGAGAAGTGGTTTTCGTGTGTTCGAAAACGCAAAGACGTAAGTTTGTGTTTCAACAACTGGCAAAGTGGTGTACTGAACTGGCTTCTTTTTTTAGCCAATGGACTTTTTAAATGCTGTTTCCTTGTTCGAACGACGATTAAATGTTCACCTGTCCGTGATTGAGGTCTTGGTTTGGCTTCTTTTGTACCCAGAATTCATGCGTGCCTGTAAAAAAAAGAGCCGATAAGTATAGGAAAAAGATGCAGAAATATGAAGTCTCAAAGAGAGGCAAAGGCTCGTAATTTAAGACGAGAATGCAGCATGTAAGACAACATGTACAACACTTCGACATTTCTAATCAAATAACACCGACATCGTGTTGATAACATAAGAGAAGACCTTTCCTCGACGCAAATAAAGCCTCATGGCGAAACAATAACAATTATAGATTAATACAACGTTGATAAAATCCACGAAAACGTGGCTGCTTCTAGCACAGGTCTTCAAGGGTATGCACTATCAGCATATTCATCAAAACGATATAGCTATATTTATAGCTGAACACAATGGGTTGTCCAAGTATTATACATTACGGAACATGCTAGTGCACACAGTATCAGATGAGTGCTTTAAGCAAATGACCGTAATCCATAGATATTCCATGACAAGCGTCAGGGAGAACAAACTCCTTCAATGGATCTTAGCCGTGTGCCAGAGACATTCATACGTCGCTCTCTCGATAGGAAGGTATAACTGAGCTAATACTAATGAGTATGATGGAATACATGGTTAACTAGATACTGGGAGAATAAAGCTAATGGGAAAGGGAGGGGAAGGCGGGGAGAAAAATCAAACGCAATATGAACGAATTGAGTGGGAGGAAAAAGAGGAGGCGGAGTAGAATGCGAAGCAGCAGGAGGACCAAGAACAACGTGATAAGGAGGAGCAGGAAGGAACTAATGAGGAGGAGAAGCAGGAGGAGGAGGAGAAGAAGAAGAAAAAGATGGAGGAGGAGGAGAAAAAGCAGGAGGAGGAGGGGGGGGGAGAAGGAGAAGCAGGAAGAGAAGGAGAAGCAGGAGAAGGAGAAGAAGGAGGAGGAGCAGGAGAAGCAGGAGGACGACGACGACGAAGAGGAGGAGGAGGACGAGGAGGAGCAGCAGGAAGAGGAGGAGCAGGAGCAGAAAAGGGAGAAACAGGAGCAGGAAGAGGGGGCAAAAGAGCAACAGCAGCAGTAGCAGCAAGGGTAAAGAGAGGAAACGCGGGAAGAGGAGCAAGAGCAGGGGGAAAAACAAAAGGAGGAAGTGGAAGAGGAGAGGTAAGAGGATCAGTAGAACTCGTAGAGGAGGGGCAGAGAAAGAGTGCAGAGAGGAGGAACAACAGCATGAGAAACGCAATCAAGAACGGGAGGGAACGGCACAGGAGGAGCAGAAAAAGCAGAAGCACGAGGTGGGAAAGAAAGGATAACTGCAGACGTAAAGGAGATAAACGAGAAACAATAAGAAGCAAAAAACCTATGACGTTATGGCTCAGGAGAATACCAGAGAACTAAAAAATGTATATAAACAACAAAACAACAAAACGAGTATCATAAAGAGCAGAAATAACAACAGCAGCTGAACAACACAAGGATTTCGAATGATCACATTCACAGCCAAAAGGCAAACATGTGTTGCCGGAAAGAGAGAGAGAGAGAGGGGGAGGAGAGAGAGAGAGAGAGAGAGAGAGAGAGAGAGAGAGAGAGAGAGAGAGAGAGAGAGAGAGAGGAGAGAGAGAGAGGAGAGAGAGAGAGAGAGAGAGAGAGAGAGAGAGAGAGAGAGAGAGAGAGAGAGAGGGAGGGAGGGAAGGGGGGGGGGGCGGGGAGAAAAGCGGCAGAAAGAGGAAGTGATGTAAAAGAGAGCAGAAGCGCTGCTCAGCAAGACACGTTTAACATCACCTTCACATAACAACGTTCTACAATCCACAATTCAAGCAATCCCACTTGAAAGCATTCAACGTCTCCCTTAACTAAAATCCCTGTATGAACTCCATCTCATCATTTACAAAAAGTACTGCAACTATTGAAGTCAGTCAAACTTCACGGACCATCCCCAAAATTAGAGTAAAACGAGCACCTTTCTTTCCCAACCGCAGCGTAGTGTGGAGGAAACTCACTCAAGTGGAAATCTCACCTGTAGGTCTCCTGCAACTCGGCGTGAGGGAGTGGGCAGAGCAGGGGAGAAAGGCAGCTTGCACTGCTGTGTGGCGTCGCGTAGCTTGCGGTGGCGTGGATGGGCGCCGCGTGGCGTTCCGCATAGGCGAGCGAAGGGGAGCTTCAAAGCAGACGGGCTCTAAAGGCAGCGTCGAGAAAGTCTGTCCAAGCCCCACAGCGTCTCCAACGGCGATTCTCAGTGCCAGGGTGTCTTTCCCCCAACGTCGTCACCTCAGGGCGAGAGCGCTGCGCGCTCTGGCTCCCCATTGGCTGCCGCATCGCCCACGCCGCCAAGCGCGGATTCCCGCCAAATCGATGCTGCTCAGTCTACCTAGCTGGCAACTGATGGGCCGGTGTCAACATGTGTCAAACATTTGACTGCCTTTACATCTGCTTTCATCATGTTGACACCGTCCTATTCATCACAAGATCTTGCAAGGTTCCTGAAAAAGATGAACCTTCAGCCCTGTCAATGTTTTTAGTGCGAGTATTAACGCAGTCCTCTCTGCAAATGTTTTTTATTTACAATTTTCTTAGACTATGTTTCCATCTATTTTATTTGTAATACCTACGTTCGGGTTCGGGTGTTAACACTTTTTATTTTGTAGAACACTGAAAAAAAAATCATCGAAGAAAAAAGCCGGGTGTACATGTATTGGGAGTGTAGGGTGACGCTGTAACAGCTCTGTGTCATGCATCTTTGGGACACAAGCTGGTCCATCTTTTGTGCACCGCCAAGTTTTGCAGTTATGGCTTCAAGATGAGCCAGCTTTTGTTTGGTCGTAATGTGTAGGACTGAAGCGCCCTGAAGGAATTTCATGAAATCCCATGAGAAAGTTTCAAGACCAAAGAATACCAACTTTCAATTATTCGGCCCCAAAAAGAAGACAGATTATATTAAGTGATATCTGTGGGCAAGAACCGCGTTGTACAATGCCACTTTGGTTCTGCACAACCAATGTAGATGTTTGCTATTTTCATTCTGTCGCGAGGACGATCCCTTATAATCCACCCAGACGTGGACAGGATTGTATTTCCAAAATTATAAAAGTCTCACAGCAAACAAATACACATATACACAAAGTAATATAAACACACACACACACACACACACACACACACACACACACACACACACACACACACACACACACACACACACAAAGACTCCGACACAAAATCACATGCATGCACACACACACACACACACACACACACACACACACACGCACGCACACACACACACCCGCACACACGCACACGCACACACACACGCGCGCACACACACACACACACACACACACACACACACACAAGGGCACGCACATTCGCATTTACGTAGGTAGCATTAGAAGGACATGTCAATGACTCAGATTGTCAAGAGTCATTTGGCGTAGCACGTTGGGGCATGGGGGGGGGGGGGGGGGGGGGGGGGGATGGACAACAATAGGGAAAGGCTTATAGAAGCTTTATGGAGTTTTTTTCTCTCTTAAATTTGCAAGGACTGGATAATTTTTGTTTGTTGCAATATCAACAGAACTAACAGGTACCGCACCTTGTGAAGCGCAACAACAATACACGTGTGTAGTCTGTCACTGTCTAAATGTTTAAACAGTGAATGCCTTTATTAGCTGAATATGAGCTTCATCTCAAACAACAAAGTAATGACGTCATTACCTCCACCAAGGAGGATATGTGTTTCCCTCGGTTAGTTCGTTTGTTAGTTCATTGGTTCGTTATTCGGCAAAATAACTCAAAAAGTTCAAAAAGGATTTTGATAAAATTGGGTGTAATGTCATGGGTTTACATAAGAAATCATCCATTACATCTTAGAGGTTATCTGTTATTTATCCCTCCATGTTTACTGGAGGTCCTACAGACTTTATTAGTCTGTCTGTCTGTCTGTCTGTCTGTCCCGTCTCCACGGCTTATATCTCAAAAACTACTGGACGGATGTCCTTGAGATTTTGCACACTAACTGGAAGTTAGGTCCGATTGAATGTATCAAATTTTCAGAATCGAGGCTTGAAGAGAAAGTGGTTTTCTAAGGTCGTATTCTCGAAATTACCGGTCGAAAAATTATTGAAATGACATTTGACGGCAAAGCCAAATTTGACGTCATTAATAGCATGACGTCATTTGCATGTACGATCTGAAATTCAGTCCCACTTAGAAGCTTTCTGTCTCAACATTTCAATTGACGTAACAGCAGAAATTATGGGTATCTTTTTAGATTGACGTCATTTAGAGTTTCGGGGAACCCATGCGAGAATGAATAATTTCCAGAACGTTGGTGAAGGAGACAGAAGGATTTTTTACGATGCGGGTCGTTTCGTTTCGAAAATGTAACCCTTGAACAGCATTAATTTATCAAATCTGGGTACTACTATTGACCGCAATACCCCGCAATACCCACAAATATACCGCAATACCACCAAATATGCAACTCGTACTTGCGTCAAATCGCCGTAGTTTGATGTTTACTTAGCCCGCTGAACGCTGCCAAGACTGATCTAATGCGATCGCCGTAGTTTGACTGTTTCCGAGAGTTACGTCCCTTCGTGATGCGGTCGCTTCTGTGTATCGGTCCGAAAGTTTAGTTGAATTTGTATGGTTTTTGGCGACCCATGTGTCTCAAAATTGAGTAGAAGTATTTTGAGCGTATTAGGATATCGAAACATCGCATCAGTTTCAATGTTGTTTTCTGGCCAAACATAGTATACTATGATCATTGAATGACCACCTATCAGATCTAAACTCGTTGTCTTCATTTGCCTGTCGGATAAGTCTTGGCAGTTTAAACACTAGAGCAGTCATCAGTTTATTGTCAATTTGAGAGACTCACTGGCTCATAAAATAGGTAGCTAGAGCATAATCGCTCCAAGCATTGATTTCGCCTGCCAGCCAACCAAAACAAGGGACGCAACTCTAAATCTCGTCTTGCTTAAAATCGCGGAGTGACGCTTCTTTATGTCTATGTAACGTATGTTCTTTGGACGAAGCAAACATCAAACTACGGCGATTTGACGCAAGTACGAGTTGCATATTTGGTGGTATTGCGGTATATTTGTGTGTATTGCGGGGTATTGCGGGGTATTGCGGTCAATAGTAGTACCGTCAAAGATGTATGTTGAATGCATCAATAGTTCTCTCGAGAGGTTGCGGGTTCGAACCCGATCTTTTTTTGTTGTTGTGCCAAAACCTGGAGGTTCAGCGCCAGCGGTTTTTATTTTGGGAACTGGAAGTGCAAACATATTTTATCGCGCATTACGAAGTTGATGACGTCAAACTATTGATGACGCCGGCGCTTGCGTTCCGCACTCAGAGACTGCTTTTATTGTCCAACACACCTTTTCTTTCTGTGCATGAAATCTTATGCAACCTCTCCAATTAAATTGTCTGGAAACATGCGTAAAGCCCCGAGTGTTCGGAATTAATGGGCAGGTGAAACCCAAAATCCGATGCATGCAAAGTGCTCAGGCAGGGCACCACTTTGTGAAGGGGAGCAATATGACCTGCTTGCTGGCAAGGCGCTGCCTCGTCATGTCCTACCCATAAATAGAGTAGAACAGATTGGAATGAGATGGGATTGGATTGGATGGGATGGGATGGGATGGGATGGGATGGGAAGGGATGGGATGGGATGGGATGGGATGGGATGGGGTGGGATGGTTTGGAATGGAATGAGATGGAATGGGTTGGAATGGAATGGAATGAGATGTGATGGGATGGAAAGGAGTGGAATGGAATAGTATGGGATGGGATGGGATGGGATGGAAAGGAGTGGAATGGGATGGGATGGGTTGGGATGGGATGGGATGGGATGGGATTGGATGGGATGGGATGAGATGGGATGGGATGGGATTGGATGGGATTGGATGGGATGGGATGGGATGGGATGGGATGGGATGGGATGGGATGGGATGGGATGGGAAGGGATGGGATGGGATGGGATGGGATGGGATAGGTTGGAATGAAATGGAATGAGATGGGATGGAAAGGAGTGGAATGGAATTGTATGGGATGGGATGGGATGGCAACGAGTGGAATGGGATGGGATGGGATGGGATGGGATGGAAAGGAGTGGAATGGAATTGTATGGGATGGGATGAAGTGGAAAGGAGTTGGATGGGATGGGATGGAAAGGAGTGGAATGGAATGGAATGAACAGGGATGGAATAGAATGGGATGATATGGAATGGAACGGAAAGGAGTGGAATGAAATGGAATGGGATGGAATGGGATGGGATATGAGATGGGATGGGATGGGATGCGATGGGATGGGATGGAATGGAACGGGATGGAATGGATTGGAATGGAATGGAATGGGATGGGATAGGATGGAATGGAATGGGATGGAATGGAATGGGATGGGATGGGATGGAATGAGATGGAACGGGATGGGATGGGATAGGATGGAATGGAATGGAATGAGATGGGATGGAATGGGATGGGATGGGATGGGATAGAATGGAATGGGATTGGATGGGATGGGATGGAATGGAATGGAAAGGAGTGGAATGGAATGGAATCTGATAGAATGGAATGGAATGGAACGGGATGGGATGAGATGGTATGGAATGGAATGGGATGGGATGGAATGGGATGGGATGGGATGGGATGGAATGGAGTGGGATGGGATGGAATGGGATGCGATGGGATGGAATGGAATGGGATGGGATGCAATGAGATGGAACAGAAAGGAGTGAAATGGAATGGGATGGAATGGAATGGAATGGGATGGATGGAATGGAATGGAATGGAATGGGATGGAATGGAATGGGATGGAATGGGATGGGATGCGATGGGATGGAATGGAAAGGAGTGGAATGGAATGGAATGGGATGGAATGGAATGGGATGGAATGGGATGGGATGGGATGGAATGAGATGGGATGGGATGGGATGAGATGGAATGGAATGGGATGGAATGGAATGGAATGGAATGGGATGGGATGAGATGGAATGAAATGGGATGGAATGGAATGGGATGGAATGAGATGGAATGGAATGGCATGGAATGGAGTGGGATGGAATGGGATGGGATGGGATGGAATGGAATGGGATGGAATGGGATGGAATGAGATGGAATGGAATGGGATGAAATGGAATGGGATGGGATGCGATGGGATGGGATGGAATGAGATGGGATGGAATGAGATGGAATGGAATGGGATGGATTGGAATGGAATGAGATGGAATGGAATGGAATGGGATGGGATGAGATGGAATGGAATGGGATGGAATGGAATGGGATGGAATGAGATGGAATGGAATGAGATGGAATGGAATGGGATGGGATGAGATGGAATGGAATGAGATGGAATGGAATGAGATGGGGTGGGATGGGATGGGATGGGATGGAATGAGATGGAATGGAATGGAATGAAATGGGATGGAATGGAATGGGATGGGATGCGATGGGATGGAATGGGATGGGATGGGATGGAATGAGATGGAATGGAATGGGATGGAATGGAATGGAATGAGATAGAATGGAATGGGATGGGATGAGATGGAATGGAATGGGATTAAATGGAATGGGATGGAATGAGATGGAATGGAATGGGATGGAATGAGATGGAATGGAATGGAATGGAATGGAATGAAATGGAATGGAATGGGATGGAATGAAATGGAATGGAATGGGATGGGATGGAATGGAATGGGATGGAATGGAATGGGATGGAATGGAATGGAATGGAATGGAATGGAATGGGATGGAATGGAATGGAATGGAATGGGATGGAATGGAATGGGATGGGATGGGATGGAATGAGATGAAATGGAATGGAATAGAATGGAATGGAATGGAATGGGATGGGATAGGATGGGATGGGATGGAATGGAATGGAATGGGATGGAATGGAATGGGATGGAATGGAATGGAATGGGATGGAATGGAATGGGATGAAATGGAATAGGATGGGATGGAATGGAGTGGAATGGAATAGAATGGAACGGGATGGAATGGAATGGAATGAAATGGAATGGAATAGAATGGAACGGGATGGAATAGGATGGAATAGAATGGAATGGAATGGAATGGAATGGGATGGAATAGAATGGAACGGGATGGAATAGGATGGAATAGAATGGAATGGAATGGAATGGAATAGAATGGAATGGGATGGAATAGAATGGAACGGGATGGAATAGGATGGAATAGAATGGAATGGAATGGAATAGAATGGAACGGGATGGAATGGAATGGAATGGGATGGAATAGAATGGAATGGAATGGGATGGGATGGAATGGGATGGAATATAATGGAACGGGATGGAATGGGATGGAATAGACTGGAATGGAATGGAATAGAATGGAACGGGATGGAATTGAATAAAATGGAATGGAATGGAATGGAATGGAATGAAATGGAATGGAATGGAATGGAATGGAATGGAATGGGATGGAATGGAATGGAATGGAATGGAATGGAATGGAATGGGATGGAATGGAATGGAATGGAATGGAATGGAATGGAATGGAATGGAATGGAATGGAATGGAATGGAATGGAATGGGATGGGATGGGATGGGATGGAATGGAATGGGATGGGATGAATGGAATGGAATGGGATGCGATGGAATGGAATGGAAAAGAATGGAATGGAATGGAATGGAATGGAATGGGATGGAATGGAATGGAATGGAATGGAATGGAATGGGATGGGATGGACTGGAATGGAATGAGATGGAATGGAATGGAATGGAATGGAATGGAATGGAATGGAATGGAATGGGATGGGATGGGATGGAATGGAATGGGATGGAATGGAATGGAATGGGATGGGATGGGATGGAATGGAATGGAATGGAATGGAATGAGATGGAATGAAAAAAAGAGTGGAAAAGTGTCAACGTATGATTAATTTTTTTAATAATTTACTTACAACATCATACACTATGGGATTTTCACATTTTCTGTGCGTGATCGACTACACCATCATTTATTAATTTAACCGATCGTTTTACAGTCATATTGAAAGCAGCAAGGAGTGGAAAGATTACTATCAGGAATTCACTACGTGATTATCTTGTTAGTCTGTCTGGTCCTATTCAAACTGGGCACTTGTGTGTTTTGATGCACATGTTAACAATGTAAATGGAAAAGTACGAGTTTTACAACAACATGACAGAGACGGCATGAAGTCCTTCTTTACGATTTCTGCCCTACATGATTGGGACGTCGAGTGTAAAGTATTGTCACGGTGGCGATTGCTGAGGTGCTGAAATAATTATCCGCACCTCTGGCTCGTAAGTTTCAACAAATCAATGTATATGTCTAGGGGATTACAAACACCCCATGATGCACTCATCATTCTCTCATGCAATGGTTCACACAAAAGTAAAACACCAAGGAGTGGGCAAGGAATTAAGGGTAAACTTTAATTAAGGAAAATAGGCAATTTTAACATGAAGGAAAGGTGACTCACAAAGGCGGGAAAAACAACATAGCTTTCATTCACCAACACGCTATATTACAATTCCAAGGAAAAACACAAACCAAGTGGAATCATAAGTCAAGTCAATAAAAAAGGAGAGGACAAATGAATGGAAAACCCATTCCAGCTTAATTTGTAGTCCCAAATCCAAGAACTCATTGAGGGAAAAATCATACAATGCACCGACACAGGACGAGCATCCTCACAGTGCATAATCCAATGGCGGTAAAATATCCCGCCTCCGGGGGGTGGGGGGGGGGGGGGGGGCAAGATGGAACAGACTTTGATGGAGTTAGGAGTGAGTTGAATCTTCACACGAGGGTGGAGATGATGAAGAAGCGTTGAGATGGTCGGCAGGCGATGATAGAGTTCTTCCAACTACCCAAAAAACCAACCACCCAACCCACCAAAAGGTATAGAATGATGACTGGCAGTATCATATTATTTCAAATTTAACAATACAATCTTCCCTCTGACAATCTCTGTCAGACTCTGTATGGTCGTGTTTTTCCCGCCTTAACAACAACATCAGGAATCATCTCATATTCCACTTGAATGACAGTTTGTTTACCAAATTTAACTCTGACCTGTCACAAGTAAGCGCTTGAAATAGAGGGCAAATTGTGATAGAGCCCAGCCTTTAATCTTGTTGTCATGGAAAATAACCTTCAGAAGGTATATGTGACCCGTTCTGCCAATACTAGGATGAAGTCGATTTTTAAGGTATTTAAAAACATGCGTAGTTGGAGGGTTAATGAATTGATATTATTTGACACCCAATCTGTTATAGTATCTTGAAAAATGACAACGTTACGGGTACTGGTGAAGGTGCTCTTTTTATATTGCAAGTTTTCCACCCATTGATGGGTGCTCAAACTGCACACATTTACCCCCCTGGTCATCGGGAGAAGAGGAGCAATTGGGCAGCAAGCTCATTATTTTCTTTACAATTTTATAAACGTTCTGGAACTGACAAACACTTCCCTTCACATTTTGTTTTCGTGACTAATTGGATTGATGTTAATGGAAACATTCTCTCTGTATGTACTTTAAAAGTGGCAATAGAAGATTTAAGGTGTTCAATTTATTTTGCTTTGTGTGCTTCGGTTCACTTCTAATTGCAGAATAAAGTTTTCAGTTACTATTGTAATCAAAAGTTGGGTCTGAACACGGCATAAGACGATTTTCCACACTTTTCTCTGCACGTCATAAGACGTAATATCCGAAAGTGAAATGCTTATGTTGTGAAGGTTCTAAAACGTACGAGTATATCGTAGCGCAATCGGGCCGTTTACATCAGCCTCTCCGTTCATGCTGTTGCCCGGTTATGCAACGGAGTCCCGAAAAATTCATCTTGGCTGTGTCACGTGACGTCAGTCACGTAGAAGCTGGAGCATGACGGTGTGTTCAACACTGTTCTGGAAGGTTCTGAAACATGTGTTAAGGTACATAAAGTGCGACAAAGCGACTGGAGGGAGCGCACACGACAGAGTTAAGGTAAGAGCTTAACAAGAAGATAAGCAAGTCCTCCTTTGTAAAAAGTGAATCCTCTGCGGCATTGTGTGTAGAGTGAAGTTGTTACTAATTGTCACCTCTGTGTATTGACCAGTGCGTGAATAAAGTTTTATCGAAAACGATCACCGGAGTTTGTGAACCTCGACTTCCTGGCGCAAGCTAGGCTCTTAATAACAGGACTTTGCAAAGAGATGAGCGCAACACTTCGGATAAGTGCAAGGTCTAGTGTGTGACAAGGCCACTAGTGATGAGTCAATTCTTCTTGCCACTGAGTGCATGGTGCAGATAGGGGAGACCGGGGCAGGTTGAGTCACCAAAATGAAAAACTGGTCTTACTTCGCCAATTTAACAAGTATGACATAATAGAAAGGTTTAAATTATTCTGCAATCATTCCTTTACCTAAACCAATGGAAAAGAAGTTGAAAATGTATGTTGGTTTCTTCACTACAAACAAAATAAGAGGGGTACCCATCTTTGACTCAACCTGCCCCATGCCGAGGTAGGTTGAGTCATTTGTGGGGTAGGTTGAGTCACTAGGAACAGAAAAGCTGAACAGATGCACAAAGTCATCCTACAATTCCCAAATTGCCAATGCTCAGAAAGAGCATTCATTGTTCTTTAAAAATCACATAAATTTTTTTGATTGTCTTAATTGAGTGCTGAGCAGCTGAGTGTAGAAGTGTCACCAAAATTTTGAAAAAACCAAATGTAATACCTCTTTTTTATAACTTGTTACAGTATTTGTATAAAACATGAGACTTTAAAACTGAGGCTCCAATGAAACGAAAGTCCATCCTCTGTTCAGCGAAACATGTTTCTTTAAGATACGTGCATTGGTTGTTTTTTAATTTGGTTTCAAAGACAAGTGGTGAATCAGTTAGTTACTATCTGGGGTAGGTTGAGTCACGTGTTGCACAATAATTTTTTTCATCCATGTAGGGTGTGCATTGTTACATCTAGGTACCATTAGTGAAGGCCTAGGTGTGTGCGTGTTGTGCCGGTTTGCTTTTTGACTCACATGCGAAGCAAAAGTACTCACCCGTTTCGTCCGTCCGGGCGTCCGTAAAAAATTTAACGTTGGATTTTTCTCGGAGACTATTAAGTCTATCAATGCCAAATGTGGCAAGATGGTGTATGATGACAAGGCCTCACAAAACATACATAGTGACTTGACCTTGCTTCAAGGTCAATGTCGCAGGAGCCATAAATGTTGTCTAAAAAAACTGTCATTTTTCACATTTTCTCAATTGTCTCTGAAGTTTTTGAGATTGGATACCTCACCTATATATGGTGTATAGGGCAATGTAAGCCCTATCTTTTGATACCAGTTTGGTTGACCTTGCTTCAAGGTCAAGGTCACAGAAGCTCTTCAAAGTTGGATTGTATACATATTTTGAAGTAACCTTGACCCTGAACTATGGAAGATAACTGTTTCAAACTAAATAATTATGTGGGGGCACATGTTATACTTTCATCATGAGACTCATTTGGTCACATATCGTCAAGGTCAAGGTCACTTTGACCCTTATGAAATGTGACCAAAATGGGGTAGTGAACCACTAAAAGTGACCATATCTCATGGTAGAAAGTGCCAATAAGCACCATTGTGCTTCCTATGTCTTGAATTAACAGCTTTGTGTTGCATGACCTTGGATGACCTTGACCTTGGGTCAAGGTCACATGTATTTTGGTAGGAAAATGTGTAAAGCAGTTCTTAGTGTATGATGTCATTGCTAGGTTTAATTGTTTGACCTTGACCTTGAATGTCACCTGAAGGTCAAGGTCATGTAAAGGTCAAGGTCAATTATGTGAGTCGTATGGGCTTTGCCCTTCTTGTTTCCTTTCTCTGTCAGTTTATTTTAAGTGCTGTGAGAATGTCCACAATGGTTTGACACTTGGCATTTTTTCTGCATATTATTTCAATTTATTCAAAACTGCTCATACAGATAGAAAAGTAGAATTTTGCTAAAGCTTCGATTCATTCAAGCTTCGTAAATGATTTAACACAAGGTGAAGTGATAAAGAAAACATTCATTGTTCTCTGCATTTTTGTTTCTTCGTCTTGCGAAAACATAAAACTGATGTAAACATTCTGAAAAAGTTACAAAAACAAAAACTGAATAACCAACTCACTGAAACAATGTTACAAGGAACCTGAAGCGTACGCCCATATATAAAAATTTCTATAGAATTCTATACAATTTCTATAGAATTTATATAGAATTCTATAGACATCTATATCATCTATAGCATTCTATAGAAATGTCTATAGACTTCTATAGAAACTTCTATAGAATGCTATATATTCTATAGAGCCCTATAGTATGCACTATAGAATCTATAGCATTCTATAGAAATTTCTATAGAATTCTATAGACATCTACATTTTCTATAGAATTATATAGATTTCCATAGACTTCTATATTTTTAAAAAAGAATTCTATAGAAATCTGTAGTGTACTATATAATCTATAGCATTCTATAGACATTTTATATAATTCTATAGACATCTATAGTGTACTTATATCATCTATAGATTTCTATAGAGATTTCTATAGAATTCTATAGACATCTACAGTGTACTGGATCATCTATAGCATTCTATCGAAATTTCTATAGAATGCTATAGAAACTACTATAGAATGATATATATTCTATAGAGCACTATATATGCACTACAGAATCTATAGCATTCTATATAAATATAGAGTCTATACTATGCAGCCTGGAATATAGGATATTCCATAGACTTTATAGAATAATGTAGTAATTACTGCAGTTTACTATAATAATATTATAGAAGATCGACGATTGCTATACTATTCTGTATCGCGTGTAGGCAGCTAGTCCATATTAATCTACGGAACATGCAATGACATATATATACATATTCAGTTGTATGTTCGATAGTATTTTGCAGAGCTCCATCATATGTTTTGCCATATAAACTGTAAAGTAAGTACCAGTATACACCAGTATGTGATCACAATAACACATTCATAATCTCCATCATGCAGTTGACAGAAAAGAGCTAGAGTAACCTTTAGTTGTGATATTTATTTTCTTCTTTCACCTTGTGCGAAGTACTGTCCTTAATTGGCATACATTCGATTCAGTACAGTGTCCACTGCAGGCTATATAGAGTGAGACAACTCAATTCCTTTCACTTCCGTAGGATTAGGATTTAATTGTTGCTGTGCTCGAGAATGTATGTCAGAAGGAAAAGGAAGCTCTGTGTGTGTGTGAGTGTGTTTGTGTGTGTGTGTGTGTGGTTGTCCTTAAGGCTTACAGAATAGATCGAAACTTTTCTGAAAAGTATCATGTAGAATTAGTGTCATGAACCCATCATCAACATTTAACTTTTGCCCTGAACATGACATTGCGGGCTAGTTTTTTGGCTCTGAGGTAATGATGAAGGTTAAATGAATATCCAGAACATTGGGAAATTAATAATTTTTTATTTGGCACATTTGAAGAAATAAATCATATACAAAAACTAAACAACATCAACAAAATAGAAAATAGCTGAAAATGCTGGTTTAACACACAGGGTTGGAGCACTGCCAGGAATGGACAGGGAAAATGAGGTGCCACAGGCAGGGCCCAAACACACACATGCTTACAGTACACTGTTATAACTACTTAAACTAGTCACTTTACATGAAAATGCTAGTGCACAACATAGTTTTCAGTATATGACACTGTTATCTTTGACAGATTGTGAGTTACAAAATGACATCAAATGACTCCTAAGCTACAATATATCATTCATTGCCATGTGCAGTAGAACTTTGCAACCCACTAATGTTTAATAGAATGTTTCAAAATGTTACATGATACAATGGCACAAAAATACTTTAATAATAACATTCTACTTTTAAGCCTGGTAATCACCTGATAGAACAGACTACTTCAGTACTTGATTAAAATTCAGTTAATACCTAAAGAACTGCATTAATTAAAGGTAGATAGTTATTTTGACATAACACTCGCGTACCATCTGTGAGAAAAAATGGCAGATCAGTGAAAATATTTATATTAAATAAAAAGATCTGGTGGTGTTTGTTCCGACCCTACCTGCCCCACCTACTGACCTAGGGTTGATGTCATAGAAACACATTTCCTGTTCACATGCACACTTAAACTTTAAGGTTTCGGGCTTAGAAGTGAGTAAAATGATCGAAGTATCCATACCACTAAGCCTTTCGGACACAACTCAAAGTAATCAGCTTACAGAGAAAGAAAATAAAACTCGAAAAACCTTCAAAATTGCGCTCCATTCCTTCCTCTGGAAAACAAGGACTGGCGGGATCCGAACAACATGGCGTAGCAAGTGCGCATGCGCGTCTAAAAACCGAACCAGGTGCAAAAATACCGGAAAGTTAATATTTGATAGATCTACTTTTCATAGGGTCTAAAATTACGGGTAGATAGAGAGAAAAACTATGCACTGTTTTATTTTGATGTTTTTACTTTACTCTCAGTCTCCCCACCTACCACCCACCTGATCTGGATTGTTTTGTTATTTTTTGAAGTCAGTTTTGTTAACCATTGCCACAGGATCATCCATTAAATGTTTGGAAATTGTTGTGTGTAAGTGTGTGTGGGGAGGGGTGAGATGGCGGTTTCCTGTTGATTTTTTTAAAAGCCTTTTCTTTTCATACACGTGTTTGTTTCGTTTTTTGCCGCAGGGGCAGGTTGGGTCTCTAAGGGGCAGCTTGAGTCATGACCCAACGTGCCCCGACCCAACCTGCCCCACCAAGGGTTGATGTCGTAGAAACGCATTTCCTGTTCACATGCACATTTAAACTTTAAGGTTTTGGGCTTAGAAGTGAGTAAAATGATCGACGTATCCATATCACTAAGCGTTTTGGTCAGATTCGGACACAACTCAAAGTAATCAGCTTACAGAGAAAGAATAAAAAATCTCGAAAAAGTCTCGAAATGGCCCTCGCACCCTTCCCCTGATAAACAAGGACCAGCTGGAACTTGACAAATTAGCATAGCAGGTGCGTAGGCGGGTCCATAAAAAGGATCGGGTGCAAAAATACCGAAAATTTAACAAATAGCTGAGATATTCTTGCTGACCTAACGTGCCCCATGACCCAACCTGCCCCGGTCTCCCCTAATGTATTGCTGTAGTCACCACTAATTAGCTCTGGTCGACAATGTGCTGTACCAGATCAACTTCATGACGGAGAAGGTATGAATATTGACCAAGGATTCGTCCACTGCTGTCTGTAATCGGATTTTCAATTTTTGCGTCAAACGATACAAGTTTCTTAATGCGTGGCCATAAGGTTGTGGTCTCGTAGGTGCATGTTTCATGGGTTGTGATTTGCGTGCAAGTGGTTGTGGAGTGTGATTTGTGTGCAATTGTATGTGAAGTGTGTGTGTGTGTGTGTGTGTGTGTGTGTGTGTGTGTGTGTGTGTGTGTGAGTGTGTGTGTGTTTGTGTGTTTGTGCGTGTGTGTGTGTGTGTGTGTTTGTGTTTGTGTTTGCATAACCGTGCATACGTGTTTCATATATACGTGATACAATGAGCATGTAGGTTGTGAATCATAAAAAGCTGAAGTTCAAACTGTATTTAAACACCTACACAAAATTGAAACTTACAACATCACCACTAAGACTGGGTGCTCGCCGTAAACACAATATGCATGAGAGTCAAAAAGCAATAATTTTTGTTTCATTTCTTTCAGATGTGTTTGCAAGTAAACAAAGTACCTTCAGTCTGTGTTGTATTCAGTATTAGTTTTAATGTACTTTATGAGTGGATCGTGATAAACGTTACGAATTTTTGTAAGTATTTTTTGTGTGATTTGCGTTGACGTCAAAAGTAAGATTTTGATAAGGTAGGCCTATACAAACAGTCCAATTTCATATGGTTCAACATAGAGGAAACTGGGATGCGATTAAGCCTTTTTATCGCCGAAAAATGGAAAGAAATTTCTAGAGGATTTGAAGTTCCAGGGAACAAAGCCCTGCTCTGGCACGCAGTCATATTCACAAGTACTTCTACATAAACACCAGATCCGATGCCTCAGAAAATCCAGCGATTCAAAAACATCGAAAACTCGGTTACGTTTTACTGCGTTCTCTTGTTTGTATCTAACACATTCGAAACGCTTTCACAAGCAATGAACGAGATACCTTAGACGAGTCACTGGCTTGAAACGTTGAATAAAAGCGGTCATGTTTGAAAGTTTCCTCAACCGCTCCCATCGCCCATCGCCTGGGTATTTCCGCCTACATCGCACTCCCCTTTTCGCATGTTTTCATGTATACAACAACTTAACAGTGTGACAGCACCAATTCTCACTTTTTTTCGCAATGAAGATTTATGTGAACCCCTACAGAGAACAGGGAGTAATTACCTTTGATAGACTTCCGCGCAGTTGCGATCTCGTGCCTGCAGCCGCGCCAGTGACGGCATAAGTGCAGCCATGGGTCTGATGTTTCAGCTGCATGCCGTCATGGATCTCATGGCAGTCTTTGTGGTGCAGAACATCAAGCTCTCCGTTTTCCGCTAACAGAATGGCAGGCTCAATATAATTATTAAGAGGAGATAGATAAGAAAAAACTAATAAAGGCAGTCACAACTGGAAATAACTGCATTTCGAGCTGTAAAAGTTTAGATCAACATACATTGAATATATCGCTTTCTGTTTCAAACATTATATTGCGACATGCCCTCCTCCTCCTTCTTCCTCCCTCTCCCCTTCTCCTCCTTCCTCCCTCTTCTCTCCTCCTCCTTCCTCCCTCTTCCCTCCTCCTCCTTCCTCCCTCTTCTCTCCTCCTCCTTCCTCCCTCCACTCCTCCTCCTTCCTCCCTCTTCCCTCCTCCTCCTTCCTCCCTCTTCTCTCCTCCTCCTTCCTCCCTCCACTCCTCCTCCTTCCTCCCTCTTCCCTCCTCCTCCTTCCTCCCTCTTCCCTCCTCCTCCTTCCTCCCTCTTCTCTCCTCCTCCTTCCTCCCTCCACTCCTCCTCCTTCCTCCCTCTTTCCTCCTCCTCTGCACTTCCTCCCTCTTTCCTCCTCCTCCTCACTTCCTCCCTCCTCCTCCTCCTTCCTCCCTCTTCCTCCTCCTCCTCCCTCCCTCTTCTCTCCTCCTCCTTCCTCCCTCCACTCCTCCTCCTTCCTCCCTCTTCCCTCCTCCTCCTTCCTCCCTCTTCCCTCCTCCTCCTTCCTCCCTCTTCTCTCCTCCTCCTTCCTCCCTCCACTCCTCCTCCTTCCTCCCTCTTCCCTCCTCCTCCTTCCTCCCTCTTCTCTCCTCCTCCTCCTTCCTCCCTCCACTCCTCCTCCTTCCTCCCTCTTCCCTCCTCCTCCTTCCTCCCTCTTCTCTCCTCCTCCTTCCTCCCTCCACTCCTCCTCCTTCCTCCCTCTTCCCTCCTCCTCCTTCCTCCCTCTTCCCTCCTCCTCCTTCCTCCCTCTTCTCTCCTCCTCCTTCCTCCCTCCACTCCTCCTCCCTCTTCCCTCCTCCTCCTTCCTCCCTCTTCTCTCCTCCTCCTTCCTCCCTCTTCTATCCTCCTCCTTCCTCCCTCTTCTCTCCTCCTCCTTCCTCCCTCCACTCCTCCTCCTTCCTCCCTCTTCCCTCCTCCTCCTTCCTCCCTCCTCCTCCTTCCTCCCTCTTCCTTTCTCCTTCCTCCCTCTTCCCTCCTCCTCCTTCTTCCCTCTTTCTCCCTCTTTGCTCCTCCCTCCTCCTCCTCCTCCTCCTCCTCCTCCTCCTCCTCCTCCTCCTCCTCCTCCTCCTCCTCCTCCTCCTCCTCCTCCCCCCCCTCCTCCTCCTCCTCCTCCTCCTCCTCCTCCTTTTCCTCATCATCATCCACAACCATCACCACCACCTTTATCGCCACCATCACCATCACGTTCTGGTAAAAGTAGTGGTGGTATTCAGCGTCTACAAAGTGACCAGAGAGCTCTTTCTGGAGCGTTTTCGCAACCCTCTCACATCAAGGTTTTTAATCAACTGCATCAAGCATCTATAGGATTATCTGAAAAACTCGACGCTCTAAATAACAATTCTGAAAAATCAGCTTTGATAATCAAGGCATTATTTTCAAATATTTCATGCCGTAATTGGACGTACAAAGAAGCAGTTCTATGGTATTGAGAAGTTGTAATATGACTGTCATCGGTATGAAATGTTTTATTACAGCATAGGAGGAAAATACGCTGGTCTCTAATATTACAAGCTCATTTCCTTGAGAGCGTCGTCATCTTGGCGTAAAGATGCAGGAAATCCGCGAGCTCACCTGGGCGTGCTACTAGTCGATCTTTTGGGCGCACTCATTGGGGCGTTTCAGCCGGCGTGTTGTCTGCACTTTGACTGATCATTCGATTTGGCGTCTAAGGACACAGCTGAAGTCGTATCAATACTCTAGTCTAGATTATATGGATTTATTGCCAGTAAACAAACGAAGAAACACACACATCTACAAACAATCAAAGAATACGCAAACAAACAACCAACCAAACAAACAAACAAAATAACTTAAGAACTAATTGTCCAAGCAAAGAGCAAACTGACAAAAAAACGAAAGAAAAATGAACAAACAATGAAGCAAAAAACAGCATTTGTTCCGTTGTTGAAGCACAGAGTGCTCGTCTCCAAGTGCAGACAGATACGACTGAAAGGTCAGAGGTTCAGATCAGCATGCTGCTGCTGATTACAGAGAGAGGTGTAGGTGTTTGGGGGGCATTTCCCCTGGATTTGTCCGGTAATATCCTTGTAATCTTATTTGATTGCATCCTGCAAGGTCCTCGGCTCTTAATCTCTGCACTGACTGGGAATCAGACAGGCAGGAGAATGGCAGACGGAGTGCTCTATATAACTTTGAATGGGCAGATATTCTGTAGATGCACGCGAAGCACCGCTCCATTGGAGGAAGAAGATGAGAGCTACAGACGGTGAGGGGGTGGAGTAGAGAGGTTGGGGTTGGGGGTGACGGTGGACACAAAAGGACAGATGAGCAGGCAGGCAATTTGACAGCCCGGCCAACAAGAGGGCAGACAGGTAGCTGGCACGCAAGCAGACAGCCAGCCACACGCATAGGCAGACTCATGGACAGACACGCAGAGAGACGGGTAAACAGGTATGGAGAGACATACAGGTGGGCACCGATTAACGTATGTATGCACGCAAACACACACACACACACACACACACACATACACACACATATATGCATAACACACACACACATACACACACATATACGCATAACACACACACACACACACACACACACACACACGTGCCCATCATGATAGAGGCTGGCCTGCTGGTATCCGTCACGGCTCCGTTGGTCGCGACGAGGTTGGGCAGGCGCCGTCCTTCCCCAGTGGTTTCTCTCATAAATGAGGTCAGATGGCTGACCCTTTGCGGATGAAAATCGCAGCCCAACAATGGTAGCGTGCTTTGTCAACGTTTGCCACCGCTCATACAGTTCGATCGCGAAGAGCTGTCTTTCTTGTGATGAGGGCCTTGGTAAATTCGAGCTTCCGAAAATAAGGTCGGACATTACACACACGAAAAGGAGGTAATGTCCATGATTAAGAGCAAGATTCCAAAAGTTGGTGAGAAAGCAACCGATGTTACTGTTCCAGGCTTTATTCTAACAATATACACAACAATACAAGGTCAACGTTTCGAGTGCAGACTCTTCTTCTGGACAACAACACAAACAAAAAAGACGCCCACACCAGTCACCGAGTTAAGTGCTGTCTCTTTTTTTGTTTGTGTTCCTCTCCTTACACCTCACAGCTTCATTTCCTCCCGCCCACACCAGTCACCAAGTTAAGAGCTGTCTCTCTTTTTTGTTTGTGTTGTTGTCCAGAAGAAGAGTCTGTACTCGAAACGTTGACCTTGTTTTGTTGTGTATATTGTTAGAATGAAGCCTGGAACAGTAACATTGGTTGCTTTCTAATTCCAAATCCCAGGCCGGAATCATTTGTTTTCTGTCAAAGTTGATGAGGATAAATACGTACATCCCTCCCTTGCCAACGATAACCACGAGAAACGTCTATTCTCTGCGGAACAAGCTGAATGAAGTTGTACCTTTGTGGCAGATGTCCGAGTAATTACCGGCCACCAGAGAGGGCACGCGGGTTTACCCGGACTACGGGAAAAAGTCAAGTAATATCGTAGTAAAACGTGACGTAGGACTCTTACCGTAGTTGTCGCTCAAAGTAGGCTTCGCAATCGTAGTCTCATTGTGCACACCTGAAAGTGGCGATGCCGCCTTTGATAGGCTCACCCAACCTATCCAATTGGTTTTTCCGGGGTGGACACTTAACAATGAGTTTTGACAGGTCGACTGCCTTCCACGGGCTTTAGTTCTAGGCGCTTCCTACCACACATTTTCGCTTACAAAGAGAACTGCGTTATCGATCTAACTGAAACATGGATGGATACACAAGTCACCGATGTCGAAGTGAGTCTTCCAGGATGCGTTTGCGCAGATAGAACACAAGAATCTAGGAAGAAGCAAGGCGGAGGAATCTCCCTGTACATCGATGAGAGATGGAGTGAGCTCCCAGCTATGCCGCCTTGGTGTTGAGATGCTTACTATGAATGTGAGACCTTTCGACCTTCCCCGCGAATTCTCACAAATTTATTTGAGCGTTTCGTATTGCCCACCAAGAGCAAATGTACAAGATGCGTATAAAACAATAACTGAACATATGAATTTCCTTCCGAGTATATCACCTCAAGCAGTATTTGCGATCATGGGTGACTTTCATGCATATGTCATGGACAAGTTTCTTTCAGATTTCCATCAGTGCGTTCCTTGTCCTACGAAAGAGAACAGGACACTTGAACTCTGCTATATGAACATTACAGACGCATACACTTTACATGCTCTGTCTTCTTTAGGAATGATCGCAACATGGTTCATCTGCTCCCTGCTTACCGCCAACGTATTAGGCGTGAGCGACCAAAAACAATATTAGTCAAACAGTAGACTCCTGTGGCGATATATTGTCTCCGAGCATGTTTTGACTGCACTACGGGAGTTGTTCGCCACCGACAGTGACAACACTGACGAAGTTACAGAGATTCCCCCCGATTACATTTGGTTTTGCAAAAGCGTTTGTATACCCGAGAAGACCGTTATTTGTCATCCAACAACAAACCTTGGGTGGATCGCAGTCTCGAGGCACTGCTGACAGAGAAGGAACGGGCCATGAACCATAGTACCAGGGAAGACAGACAGCGCAAACAGAACAAGTTACGAAAGGAAATGGATGCTAGGATGAACACATACAGTGGAAAGTTGGAGCATTTCTTCGCCACCCTTAACTATTGTGGAGGATGGGATGGACTGCAAAAGATATCTGGTTACAAGCCAGGAAAGACCAAACTGAAGTTGGAAAACGATGAGAAAGTTTCTGACAAACTTAACAAGTTATATGTCAGGTTTCACACCACTGACCTCCTCAGAAACACAGCATGAACTCTCTCTCTCTCTCTCTCTCTCTCTCTCTCTCTCTCTCTCTCTCTCTCTCTCTCTCCCTCCTGGAAAATACATTCCATTGTCTAGAAAGCATACCCACTGTCGTCAGGAAATATTCCAAGAGAGTAAAGTCACGAAAGGCTAGCGAGTCTGAAGACATGCAGGGAAGACTACTACGCAAGTGTTGCGAGCAAATAGCACCCATTTTCGCAACCATATTTCAACCCTCGCTGGACACATCTGCCATCCCATCGATTTGGAAGAAATCTGTCATCATACCGGTGCCCAAGAAACAGCGGCCATCCAGCATGAACGACTACAGACCTGTAGCTCCGACGTCTCTCATCATGAAGTATTCGAACAGATCATTCTTCAACACCTCCTCCATGACACGGCCCAGTATGCTGACCCCCACCAATTCGCATACATGCAGCGCAGAAGCACCGAAGATGCCGTCCTTCTACACAGCCAGGCCCTGTCACATCTTGACTCACCTGGAACATCCGTCCGAAACCTGTTCGTGGACTTCTCAAGCGCCTTCAGCACCATCCAACCTAACAAGATGACAGAGAAGCTCAGAAACATGAAAGTGTATCCCCTATGACATCCGGTGGATCTGCAGCCTTCTTACCAACATAACTCAATGGGACCGTGTTGGTAGCCATCTTTCTTCGATTGTCAACACCAATACTCAGCAGGGCTGTGCCATTTCTCCAGTCCTATTCAATCTCTACACATCACACTGCCAGTCCATTTCATTGGGAAACCGTGACAAGCTACTCAAGTATGTTGACGACAAAGCCCTCATGTGCCTCATCACCAAGTTCGACAACCCCGCATTCAGAAGGGAGTCAACAAACTCATAGAGGGTGTCCATCTGTGTGCTTTCAAAGAATTTTTATTTCGTGTGGCATCACGTACCCCAAATGACAAGGTTTATGGAGACACTGGGTGATTCCCACTCTGTGAACGCTCGAATATGAAGCATCAAATACTGGCTAAAAGCTCTAAGAATAAACAAAAGCAGACTTCCGAACAGAGAGCAAAGAGTTATGCTACGTACTACTGAAAATAGTAGAATCTGGGCAACCAAAGTTAAAAGAATCTTGATAGTTTGGGATTTGAAAACGAATGGATAGAGCATGGAGTTAATGACGAGACTGCATTCTTGAGAAATCTGAGAGACAGGCTCATGAGCCAACTATATCATTTCTATAAGCAATTTAAATATTCGTGTGCTACTGAACAGCATTTCTATGACATAGACAAAGCAATATTCAGATATGTAAACGTACGCTTTCGCATGGGTATCACCGAATGGTACATCCATGAATTAAGATATGGAACAGAAGGGATAGATAAATTATGTCCACTGTGCAGAGAGGAGAGGGAGATGGAGTCATATTTTCCTCTACACTGACATGGTCAACATTTATTACAGATTAGCCAGAAATCCAGGCTGATACTAAGACCAGAACGTTTCTGTTCAAATAATTTCCCGAAATAAACAGCAAACGACCTCCTAAAAATGACTATATATTTTATGAGACGAAAACAGTAACAATAGAACACTTTTCTGCCGAATGCCAGACATTAATGATAAGTCACTATATGAAACCAATCAAAACCCTTTAAGTAAAACCGAACATAAGGGGATCTGGGATGGTATACACAACAAATAATAAAGACGGGAAAATACATAGCTAAAATTCACCAGACAGAAGATAGATTTAAAACAAAATGGACATTCTGCCTGGGACAAACAAGATTTTGA
>JAWQFJ010004277.1:0-12500 GCA_034096865.1 Theodoxus fluviatilis | reverse complement strand
ACTTACGTAGAGAAACACAGAGGCACACGTAACACACACACACGCGCGCGCGCGCACGCACGCACGCACGCACACACACAGACGAAGGCGTCAACACAGACACAGAATCTGGCAAACTCCTTTTCAAAGGGCAATTCGATGCTACTCTCCGCTGCCAATAAATGTGTCCAAAATCGCTGTTTTGGTGTTTTTAGTGAAAGAGAATAGAAGACTACAGCTCTTGTGACAGCAGCTACTCTCTGCTGAGAATGTAATATCATTCAGCCCCGAATGTGTCAATGAAAGACTATGATACTTTTATGGTGGACAGCAAGCGCCTTGAATATATAGGCACGACGTGACAAGAAGCATGTTCATGCTGATTGCTTGATCTCCATTCGTGCTAATTAAATGTCATGGCCAGGAAACAGACAAAACGAATCAGACTATTGTTTCATGCTGAAACTCAAAACGATGACTTATTGAAAAAGATTTGTTGCTCACAATTATTATTCATTTTCAGTAGGTTGTACAACTTGACTGTCATTTACAACCAGTTAAACAAACAGTTGAGTACTCATGCATTGTGTGCATGCCTGAGAGTGAGTACTTGAGAGAGAGAGAGAGAGAGAGAGAGAGAGAGAGAGAGAGAGAGAGAGAGAGGAGAAAGACAGAGAGAAAGAGAAAGACAGAGAAAGAGAAAGGCAGAGAGAAAGAGAAAGACAGAAATAGATAGAGACAGACATACAGAGAGCCAGAGCCAGAGCCAGAGTCATCCAGCCAGACCGACAGACAGAGAACAAAGACCCGATATATTTCGAAGTCTTTTAAACTGCAATACAATTTCCAGTCTTAAAATATTCATTAGGACTGTGATTTTGTTGGCCTAGCCAATGTCAAGTCCAGTGAATTCTTTACTGCCCAAATATCGGGTAAGACTTTGTTTATTACTAACTACCAATATACAGGACCGACCACTCTGTTGTTTACTCGGAATTTTCAGCTGTTCTCTATGCACGAATGAATGAATGAAATAAGGTAATTTTAAGGTCTGTTAACCATTTCAGGCTAAGATCAATGACCGCTAGAGCTGCTTAGAGTGAGGCAAGTCAATTCTCCATTTCCCTGGTTTCGCCTTTCACGAATTGCGTGCGGAAACGCGGTGGGTCTGTTCTTACCCCCAACGCACGGGGGTGGGGGGGGTGGGGGGGGGGGGCAGTTGGGGGTTTGCTGTTCTCCAAAAGCCTTTTCAGCAGGAGACTGGTAAAGAGAATTTGCTCAGGGCATGCAAAATGCTTGCGAGGTCATTTTTGTTCATCCTTCAACCTGTAAACTGCAGTCTCGTTCCTTGTAATGAAAGTGCAATATGTTTTATCCACTTCTTTCTCACCCTGTTTACGAACAGAAATGAGATGTGATTGTCTAGAAGAAATACGTTGCACAGGGTTCATTCAATTGCAAATACCCAACGAACTTTTGTGAAACTTTTTATAAAAACAATCCAGATAACACAAAGCTAATAACAATGTGTCAGGAATGATCAAGTTGACTATGGTACTAACAACGCACACCCCCGTCAGACAATAATTGCTTTTGGTTCAAAAACCCCTCTCGCTCAAAAGAAGATGTACGGGATGAATGTGAAAGTTTGGGAAGCGTCTCGGAAGAAAATGGTGTGTTCAAGCACATTATCGGTAGGCCTATCTATTTGATGTAATGAAACGTTTTCAGGTGTTTTTCTGACAACCCTTGTATTACTTTGTCTCTTTACGTTACATGCAAAACACGCTCTGCCCCACAGGCCGTAGAAATGCTGTATTCTAAATGTGTGCCAATTAGTTGATTGTGTCATATTTGGTCAAATCTGACGAATACAGTTTTTGTGCGCAAACATTCTGCGCGCGCGCGTGTATGCATGCATTTGTGTGTGCATGATCTGGTATGACGAATGCACTGTCATAACTTTTTCAAGCGAGTGTGTGTGCGCACAATTCCTGTATGCACGGTTCTAGTCAAGGACGCGAAGCTGCAAATGCGGTTGCATGGGCACGGCCATGATTTAACATAGCAGGCGCACTACAACAAAAATCTATACTGTCCAACATGAGGGGAAAGTGTCTATCTGCAACAGGCCCCCTTTGGATTGGGGTCGAGAAAAGAACCACTGCGTCTCCCTCCGCGATTCGTAAGAGGCAAATAACCAGGGACATCATGGATGGATGAATGGATGAATGGACGGATGGACAGATGAATAGATAGGGTTTTACGGTCCATCAGCTGTTTGTGGGCTATGTATGGCCATTGATCATGAAAAATTATGAGAGCTGGTTTGGGAGAGCAAACCAAGTCACGATTTCCCTACTTATTCGCCTCTTACGAATCGCGTAGGGAGACGCGGTGGGCCAGTTCGTACCCCAAACCCACAGAAAGACGCGGTGGGCCAGTTCGTACCCAAAACTCACAGGGAGACGCGGTGGGCCAGTTCATACCCAAAACCCACAGAGAGACGCGGTGGGCCAGTTCGTACCCAAAACCCACAGGGGGAAGCTGGATCGGAAGACAAGGAATACACAGGCTCAGGAGTACTTTGCCGCCATGCTTTGTCAGCACTTACACAAATACGCTGGAAGTTATGACTGCAAGTTTTCGTGAATCTCATTTTAGTGTCAAAGAGCGTCCGACCTTTTGTCATTACTTCCTCGCAAGTACTGTAACTACTGTTGACATAATTCGAGCAAATAGTTAACTGAAAAAGAGGCAGTGTACCGGTCTTTGCTGCTCTAACGAAATACGTGGCTCCTGCAAATACATCAGCATTAACGTCATTTCTGAATCACATGCGAAGCAAAAGTGATTAGTCTATGTAGGGGAGAGCGGGGTTAAAAGTAACACGGGTTGGAAGTAACAAGGTACATTAGTCCTCACTGTTAATGAGTTTTCTGCTGAGACTGAGACAGCTGCCTCCCTGTACCCATTGGCCATTTCCCAAGAAAAAAATGGCGGGATGAAATCCACACATGTGTGAATGGGATCAAAGAGTTCGAAATTCAGTCACGTGAGTAACTTTTTGCAATTTGTAAAGATTAGCTTGTATCTCTAAATCACTAATGCTTAGAATACTGCCAGAAACGGTTCAAGAAAGCTTGATGCTTTATCAATGTTATCATACCATCAAAATATGCTTCTCGTTTCCTGTGTGGGCTGCTGGGTTAGGGCCGGTGATCAACAGTGGGATGGGGCTAGTTGTAACACAACAGAAGGAGCTAGTTGTAACATGTTACAACCAGCCCCACTTGTGTTACGACCAAAAGTGCATGACTATCTATGACCTCCCAGGGCAGATTCGTGATGCATGGCCACGGGCAGCCGTACCCACTAACATCATGAACGGGTTCAGAGTGTCTGGCATCTGCCCAAATGATTCTGACATATTCCAAGATGTGGAGTTCCAACCATCTGCAGTGACTGACAGGCCTGCCCCCAAGGACCCCGAACCTTCTGGCAGCACTTCTGAAGACTTGGTATCAAACCCAGCAGCACAGCCACTTCAACAGATGCAAGCTACAGGCTTGGCTACCACAGATGGGCAGATGACTCAGCGAGGGTCCCAACCAACGAACAGAACAGACATTCAGAATCCAATGGACAGACTCCTTTTGGAAAAGAACAATGAGGTGAAAAGGGTACGTGGGAATGGGCATTGTCTTCTTTACGCTTTTCAGACATGCTAGGAGTCAGAAGGAATTGCAGTCCTCTCTACCGATGACCTCTGTGTAAAGTTAACAAAAAAAGTGCAGGACCACACGTTTGTGTTTGAACAGTTTGGCAGTAAAGACACAAATTTAGAGGAAGAGCTACAGAGGCACATCACAGATAAACAATACAACAATGACACGTCAGATCTTATAGTGTCCGCATTGTCCAATGCATTTGGCATCAGTGCAGTCATTCACCAGATCAGACATGGGAACCACCTGGAGACGGTGTTGAACCCTGGTCGACCTGGAGCCATTTCTACTGGCAGTGTCCATCTCCTGTTTTCTGGGGAACAGGCGGGGGCTCACTATGATGCAGTTGTGCCTGTTCAGAAGCCAACATCTGCACCAGACACCCAGCTGAACTCCATAGAGGCAACAGAGCTTCCCTTGAACGCTGGTGACGACTTCTCCCCGGAACAAGTAAGGCCTTTCCCCAAAGCAGCTCCAAGCGGTCGGATCACGAGGAAGGAAACGTAGACAGACAGCAATTTTAACCAACACCCCAGAAAAGAACAAGCTGAGCCGGTAGAAAAACTAACAGAAAACGTGCACCTATTAGAACAGGAGGTAGAAACACACTGCCGAAACACAAAGGGAATGAAAAATCGAGAAAAACATTAAGCTACAAAAATTCTGACTCTGTTTCCACATACTCTGAGGAAGATTATTGTTTGGTTTGTTGTGAACCCTATTCAAACAGCATGCCAAACGAAAAATGGGTTCAGTGTGTGAGGTGCTAGAATTGGTCTCATGAAGAATGTACACAGAAAAAACTCAGTTCCATCTGTCAAAACTGTGATTCAGATGACTCAGATTGATGTGCTGATTATGTCACTGGCACATTTACACGTGTGTTTGCTTTGTTTGTGCAAGTACATGCCATGGAATACCATTAAGTCTTTTTATGTCCAATATCTTTGTGTTAAAACCAGCCCCACAGCTTGTTACAACTTACCCCACATGTGGGGCAAGTTGTAACAAGTAGGGTTACGTCAGTTTTGTTCATCTTGGAGACAAACGGTGCAGATTTTAAGAATTGTTTCAGTTTCAACGTTAAAACGAATGTTTTTAGTTTTGATTGATTGATTAAAGTTGCTTAAATGTTAAGCATGTAATGCGTGATGAGTCGTAACTTAAAAAATGTTACAACCAGCCCCGCTCTCCCCTACTCACCCGTTTTGTCGGTGCGGGCGTCCTGTCGTCCGTAACAAACGTTAACGTTGGATTTTTCCTCAAAGACTATTAAGTCTATCAACACCCAATTTGGCATGATGGTGTATGATGACAAGGCGTCAAAAAGCATACATGATGACTTGACCTTGCTTCAAGGTCAAGGTCGCAGGGGCCATAAATGTTGTCTAAAAAACAGCCATTTTTCACATTATCCCAATTTTCTCTTAAGTGTGTGAGATTGGATACCTGATCTATATATGCTGTATAGGGCAAAGTAATCCCTATCTTTTGATATCAGTTTGATTGACCTTGCTTCTAGGTCAAGGTCACAGGAGCTCTTTAAAGTTGGATTTATAACATATTTTGAAGTGACCTTGACCCTGAACTATGGAAGATAACTCTTCCAAACTTCAAAACATTGTAGTACACGTGTTATACTTTCATACTAGGTCACCCGTGTCGTCCGTCCGGGCGTCCGGGCATCCGGTCCGGGCGTCCGGGCGTCCGGGGGTCCGGGCGTCCGGGGGTCCGGGCGTCCTGTAATCCGTAAAAAACGTTAACGTTAGATTTTTCTCGGAGACTAGTCTATCAACACCTAATTTGGCATGATGGTGAAGGATAACAAGGCGTCAAAAAACATACATGGTGACTTGACCTTGCTTCAAGGTCAAGGTCACAGGAGCTCTTTAAAGTTGGATTGAATACATATTTTGAAGTGACCTTTACCCTGAACTATGGAAGATAACTCTTCCAAACTTCATAACATTGTAGTACATATGTTATAGTTTTATACTAGATCACCCGTGTCGTCCGTCCGGACGTTCGGGCGTCCGGTGCGGGCGTCCGGGGGTCCGGGCGTCCTGTAATCCGTAAAAAACGTTAACGTTGGATTTTTCTCGGAGACTATTAAGTCTATGAACACCCAATTTGGCTTGACGGTGTAGGATGACAAGGCGTCAAAAAACATACATAGTGAAAAGACGCAAACTAAAGTGGTATGGGCACGTCTCACGATCGTCAGGGCTTGCCAAGACTGTGCTACAAGGCACAGTAAAAGGGAGGACAACGTCTCAGAATGGACAGGGAGGATGATGATGATGATGATGATGTCAACTTTAGGGAAGAAACCAACAACATGGAGTGTGCATGTTCTAATATAAGACTTCCTAAAATATCACAAGACAACAGAACATTTTTTCTCTGGAATTTTAATTGAGCTTTGTAAAGTGTATCATCGTCCTATATTAACTGGATGCACAAAGAGGGGCAGGGAAGGACGTACCACTTCTAGTTCTCCTCATGGGAAAAGCGTCACAAACTATTTCCTAATATCTGCCAAATCTTTGCGGTGTAATTTTGACCTAAACATTGCCAATCGGATCGAATCAGATCATATGCCACTGCAAATATATTTAGGACTTAAACCAACTATTCACAGTAAATGTTTAGCTAAGGTAGTTTCTATTGTACGCTGGGACCCTTCCAAAACTGAAGATTACATGAGAAGAAATTCATTGACACACTTCGAGGAGCAAATAACAAACTAGAACACACTGTAAAAGATGCCCTTTCGCAGTTCGTGGACGCTCTAACCTACTGTGTTGAAACCATGAAGAAAAACTTTCAGATTAGCAGCATTACATCCATAGATAATAGACACCATTGGTTTGACGATGAATGCGGACATCCAGACAGTGTATCTATCGATGTAGAAGAACAGGGTCCTCATTTGATAAAAACTGTTATGCCACAAGTTGGCGACAATACAAAATCCTCATTTGGGAGAAGAAGAAAGGGTCAAGAAACTCAGAAGGTTGTGAGATACTTGCCAGCTTGAATAACTCTAGAATATTTTTGACGAAAATAAGGGACACGATGTGCAAAGCATCTCCCACTCGAGAAACTGGTATACATGAAAAAACATGGCAGAATTACATTGAACGTAAGTTGCGAGGTGACGTTGATAATATGGCAAAATAATAGTCAATGGAGGAGAAGTCGTAGAACACTTGGAGCTAGACGCACAAGTCAACTAAGCTGAAATACGATCAATCATTTGGAGTATTCACCTAAAGAAGTCGCTCAAACTTGACAGAATCCCGGGTAAGTAGTGCAAAACTGCATGAGAAAATATCGCATCTTTCTTCACCAAGCTTTTCAGTATTCTCTTTGGAACTGGATATTTCCCCCAGCCTTGGTCGCGGTTGATCATAGTTCGGATTCATAAAAAGGAAAGTTAAATGAATGCAGACAACTGCAGAGGCAGATCCCTTTTACCCATTCTCAGCAATACTGTTACGTCTATATAGGTCAGACATCTCTGCAGCTGGCTGGAAAGTGAGGGTAAAGTAGGTGAAGAACAGGCTGGATATCGGCCAGACCAATAGACAATCGTTCATGTGTTCACTCGTCATTCAAACGCGATGAAGCATGGGTTTGGTAAGGGAAGAGATAAATTGTACGTCACATTTGTCAAAAAGAGTGGAGTGCCGGTGTCGGATGTAGAGCACGTATCTAAGAAAGGGTTGTGACCAGCAATCCGTCACTTGTCGATTACAAGAAAGCTTTTAACTCTGTCGATTGGGGCCAAATCTAGAAGATAATGAAGAGTGTTGGTTTAGCAACTTCATTCCTTGCCATGTTAAGAGCCATGTACTCAAAGTTTCAGTCTTATGTTCGTTGGAACAACCAGATCTCTGAATTCTTCCCCTATTCACTTAGCGTGATGCAGGGGCTAAAACAGAGCACAGGATTTCTTCGATATGCCAATACAGTGGCTAACTATGTCAGAGCGCACTAAACACATGGGTTGCAAACGATACCAGGCTGAGTCTTATATTTGGCGTTGTTTGCCGATGACGTATCTCTTAGTTTTATCAACTAAACCGAGTGAGCTACCAAACCAAATTAACTCTCTCGCTAGGGTATCAATATCCCTTGGTCTTCAAGTGAACACCGATAAGTCGATAGTAAAGTTTTTAAAAGGGGAGGTCACAAGGCGGAAGAAAATTGGTAGGGGGGCCTATCTTGACAACAGAAAGCTAAATGTAGTAACGTTATAGATTCCAAGTACAAGGTTGCGTCATTACTATAAAATTGTCTGAAAATGCTTCTAATTGGAAGTGAGAGGTTCTTGATATACTGAATATTCAAAAGCATGTTTGGTCAGGCAAGATATCTAATTTTCTTTACCATCAAAATATTCTGAGGCGTTTTCGTACGTTTTCGTTTAGGCATTGTGTGTGTAAAGATCAATCAACGGTGCGGAAACGATGAAACGAGGGAGGGACTTGATATGTCCCTTTTGTAATAACATCAAAGATGGAGTCATTTCCTATTGATCTGCATCAAATACATTGATCTTATCTAGGAAGAAAGAATATGTCCGATATATAAGGACAAGAAGAGAATACAGTTATCTTTTAAAACACACTAATTTTCGGACAACACTGAACGTAGTATGCCCTGAAAATGAGAGGAAACTCGTGCTCGAGCAATTCATTATACATATGTATGGCATATCCGAAGGAAAAAGCCTATCAATGATTGTTAAGGTGTTATTATGTTCAATGGGCTGTCGGCCTACAAATAAATGGTCGCATACTCACTACCTCGACTCTCTATCTTCGGCTCTCACGCTCCATCAACGCTCGCTTGGCTTCTGCCGCAACTACTTGTCTGCGTCTGATATTCCAGTCTTCCCAGCTCGCGCCTGCTTATTTCGCTAACGAACGGCCATTTTCATCCTCGTAACTAAGCTGTGGGCTCAGCCCGTGTCCCCATGGCCCCACCGCCTCATTATTCTCATTCTTGGCCCGAGAAACGTCCTCGCAGAAGGAACTAATTCTTCTGACTAGGTGTCACGTCTTCTCCGTCCCCCTGAACACTGGCTGTCTTTTCTGGTCGCAATTGTTCTACCCATTTGAGCAGTCCTCGGCTATTTTTTCTCATCTTCATCCTACTTTTATCTTCGTATTTGAGGGGAATACTCATTTACATTGAGGTGGTACGACTGCCACTGAAAGTGAGCATGCTAATTAGAGAGCTGCTAAGCTTGAACAGATGTGTTTTGGGGAACAGACCGGCACTGCAGCCGCATTTCTTTTGGTGGCTTCCCCGAGGCAAAGCGCGAGAACCATCGCCATCGATCCTTTTGGTACTGCTGTGCGAGAAAAGTTCTAAGGAGGCGCCCCAATAAAGCTGTGTTTGCACCATCCTTTTCTCAGTGTCTTTATCCCTGTGGAATTCCCACTAGAAACAATTTCTCTGATCATTCTGTAGATTGTTTGCATCATTCTGACCTTTATGGTAATAGGTGACATAATAGGAGGGCGAGTGCACAGTCAGTTCAGTCAGGCGTATGTGGTCCCGTGATTACGCCAAGCTTTCTCCGGGGTTGACTCTCTTAGCGCGTACACTATGTAATCAGTTCGCTTTTTTATGTGGTATGCTGACTCATAGAACCTGAATGACTTGTTAATGTGCATACCGAGATACCAAATTGATCCGATGACATGTTTGCGAACACTCCTTTCTACCTCACCATCAAGCTGGATGAATGCCTTGCGACTCGGTCGGATAAATGATTTGCACCACTAGGCTGACGACATGCACTCGCAGACATTTTCCAAGGAATTACCAGACGCAACACGACATGAGAATGCTAAGCTTCGTGTATGGGGCGGTCGTGGTCTGCGATCTGTTTGGAACATATAGTTCGCCCGCCTGCAGCGAGCGAGGGGCAATAAGGAAGAGAAATCACAAAACATGGTCCTGGAAGTACTAGATCTGTAAAGAGCTCGGAGTCCATTTCATCCCCCACATGTTTCTTCGTGGATTACACTACTATAGTGTGAGTACTGTCGTGTAAGTTAAAGACCAAATCTAGCAGGCTAAAACAAAGCGGCCGCTCAAGTACGTATTGTAGACAAACTAGAAAGTTAGATTAGTTGCCTTCACCTGATTTTTTGGCAGGGCCAATTAGTCTTATAGGTACGTGTTCTGGGTGGGGAAGATGATTAGCTGTTGTGAGTGCGCTGTGATGCGTGAGATGCCTTGTGTTTTTCATCTCGATGTGTGAAATGATCCATCCTCTGTCCTCCAGGCATGATACCCTCGCTAACAAAAAAACAACATAAACAACTGACAATATCCATGTAGACTGAATTGAACTGCTTGACAGGCCAGCGAGGTTGGGCAGCCACTTTTCAGATAGTGTTTGATTCGCATTAACTGCAGTTTATTTGTGAACGGGGATTTTGACTCATTTGTGGCCCTTTTGTTTACTTCACATGAGCCTTCTTCGGGGGAGGGGCGGGGGAGATTTCATCACAGCTGCTTGCGGGGTATTCCTGGACTATAAGTTTGTTATTGGCGCTTTTGGTTATAGTTTTAAATAGCGGTTCTGTTCAGGTGTCCAATAGTTGATGGAGAACCATTACAGTTGATACATCAGTGTTCTTGATTTTCATTCTCTCAGGCAGGAGAGCAAGGGGGACGCTACATGGCGTCTTTGTCTGCTTTTCTCAAGAGGACAAGACCCACCTTTTTTGCAACAACTCAACAACGGAGGATGTGACTTGAAAGTCCGTAGAGTGGTGTGATGACAAAGAAACTGTATCATGAACTGGTACATGTGTCGGTTCCTATTCAATTCTTCCTTAGCACCTCGAACATTGGTTAAAATACAACAAAACTAACTCACTACGTGTATCTTAGTCCGACACATAACCCCGCACAGCAGACTGATTTATAATTGATCGCTCCCCATCTCCCCCCGCACATCTATCCCGCCACCGCCCGAGAAAGTGGTCAGATATACAACAGAGCCAAATAAAGTCCTCGTAAAACAAAACTTTATACCCCACTTAATACGTGAAAGAACACCAAATGCAAGCAATATCGTTTGTATGATTCTACATACATCTTGAAAGGAGTCCAACCTCGGTCAACTTCCAACTGAGTTTGAGTCAAAGTTTAGTAATCGTGTCTTATAACATCGTTACAACCTGATTAAGTTTTTGTGTATCGAATGGAATAAACACAAGAATGAAAAGAACATGATATCTCTCCCCACCCCAGACCAACAACAAAAAGATTTTCACTAACAAGAAACTGTAATAAAAATGAAATCTACATTTACAGTTTTCATCCAAAGCTGCACACACCATAGTACTTATCCTTGATGGGAAAACGATGGTTTACCGAGCCTTTCTAGTATTTTGTTTTTTCCAAACATCAAACTTGGATAGAAACCACCGTGGTACAAGGGCATACCATTCGGTGCAACATGGATATCCGCCACGATTTCTTCGTCCAGACTATCTTTGAGAGTTCATTAGTCCACTCCAGACCTATACCTGACGATGCATTTGTCGAACTAATGCATGACTACGAAATCGAAATACATAAATACATTTATGGCTCGGTGTTTTGTGTCGACCCGTAAATCATTACGCATGCTGTCAAGAAGTCTGAAATGTGTCTCTCACACGCCTAAACAATGCAAAGACTCACTTCTGTAGATGCCTGTCTAATGCACTGATTGTAATTCCTAATCTACTTTTATGTACCTCCATTCTTCTTTTATTTCTTTGATTTTATCGGTGTAGTATGCCCCTTACATTACATAAAATTATGTATATAACTATGATACCACGAGAAAAGCATTGTATCTAGATTAATTTCAAGAGCATCGCATGAACATTCCCAGTGTAGTATAGACCCCCAGTTCATGAGTCCAGCATACCACTATAAAAAAGCGAACTCTGCATAGATAGTCGTATGGATGAGGTGTGTTCAAGTATGGCGTGGTGGAAAGGCCGTGAAACTATGACGTCCGATACCATCGTCTGATCGCTGGCCACTTACGGGAACAATCCGTTTCTTCTCAAATCATATTCATACGAAATTCAAGAGCTATCCAGAAGCAGAAAAATGGCCAAAGCTTAATTATTGAATTCGAGCAGAGAAATATTGAGTTCTTTTAATATACAGGGTAACTGCAAAAAGGTGTTGGTCGAACACAACAACTGTTACATGATTGGCTTAAAGACAACTTCTCTCACTCCCCCAATGCTCTCATTGTCAAAGAGTGCCATTGCCAAGGTTTAAACACTAAGAAGGATGCGACTGCGACGGGTAGGTCGCTAGGCAGCTATTCCTTGCTCGTCAGTGAACCACCAAAGCAGTGATGTCTGGTATCGTGTTGTGGTCTGCAGTGCGGGATCTTGTTTCCCGAGGAGACAACCCACAAACTGTTCAAGTAGAGACAGGGCTTAAGCAGCCTATCTAATTACACTTTCTGGCAAACAAACAACATAGTTAAAGACACACAATTCAGTGGCCGAAAATGTAATTTTCCGGGTGCCCTACATCCAAATGGAAAGAATACAATATAAAAGTAGGAGTGAGAATGAGAAAAAAAGCCAGGGACTGCTCAATGGTAGAAGAACAATTGCCAACAGCAACAATGCAACTAAAAATCAACGCACAAAAGACAACCAGACCAGTCTGTTTACCAGGGGTCGAAGTCGAGGAGTATAGCAGAGAGAGAGCGAGAGAGAGAGAGAAGGAGAAGAGACGAGAAGA